>DWEJ01001822.1:0-12347 GCA_018245835.1 Mysoria sejanus stolli | reverse complement strand
TTGTCATGCATCGGGCACATATCCAGACTCCGAACCACTACTACAAAATCTAAATTTGAAAATTTTGTAGTGTTCGACCTGGGAATCAAACCCAGGTCCTCTCGATCGGCAGTCGCACCTGAAACCAACACGACTAACGAGGGTGTGTGATAAATAATAGATAAAAAAGTTTAATTGTTGTGGTTGATTAAATAATTTGTTACAGATGCCGAAATTAGGGTTCATTTCACTTGGATGCAGCGAATATGATGTGGCTGTGCCATTTGGTATATTTCCTCATCATAGCCATGGAAACATCTCGAACGGAGCTCGTGGTACGACCTTGTTTCACTGTCCTATTTTAGTTTATTAGCATACTGTTATTAGTGGATCAACTCACTAAATTGATTGTTACGGATCCTAGATAAACCATTGTTGGCACTGCAGTTTCAATGCATTTCAACCACAAAAAATTTGGTATACAGACTAATCGAATTATGTATTACTTTGTGAATTCAATGCAATTGTGTAGTAACAACTTTTGTTGAGGTTTGACCCAGTTATCCAAATGCCGAACACATTGTGAACTGTCATTATGTTCTCTACAATCATTATATATTTGGATAAAGAAACTTATAGTTGTTACTGCTGTTTCAGGTTGGATTTGAAGATATTCCTGAAAATGTAATGAATTCATACCGAAATGAGGAAAAATACGTGAGTTTTAAAAAAGGTGCGTGCGTCTTATAGTAAACTATACTTCAGTTGTGACATAAAATAGAATAATGGAATTGAGATTATAATAATCTTTACATTTGGTATCAGTAAAACTAAACAATTTTAATTCCTTGTCTGCGTCACTATTTGTATTTGATCTAATCTCTGCCGTATGAAGATTGATATGTCTGACATGTTTGAAATTCAAATTAAAAATAGATTCGTCTATCAGAAACACTTTTTTGTTTGTAATATGTGTTCATCTTGAGTATTCATCATATGTACATGTTTACTATGGAAAAGATATCAGTCTTATTCAGTCTTCTTATCCAGAATATAGCAAAACTTACAAATTCTAGAAGCGGTTTAATTGAAAGCGGTTGAGGGAATTAAACATGTCAAATATATTTATTCCTTTGATGTACATATATTTATATTATATATAATGATAAAAAGGTAAAACCATCCGAACGCAGACGTTTTCCAATTCAAAAATCATTCCGCACGCAGCATTTTAATACATATCGACTGGCACATCACCATATTCATATTTTCCGCAGGGAATATTATCGTCCTTGCGCTCAGGTTCTCGGATCAAATTTTATATATGTATTTTGTATATGTTTTGTACATGTATAAAACGAGACTTGCTCCTGCTATGTCTGCCATTTATTATTTGACTGAACGTTGTTTTGCTTTAACACACATATTATTTATGAGAAATATGAAATGAACAATATGAAAATAAATTTCACCTACACTGTGTATGTGATGGACTAAGTTGACACATGCGCGTACGGAAATATGCACGAACTTAGATAATAAGTATATTATTTACGTATCGTAGAATTGTTTATTTTCAAATATCTTTAGATGACTTTTAGTGCGTCATATATGTGCTGGGAACAGCTCTCTTTACAAAATTACATTTTAGATGTAAAAAAGGCATTTTCATACTCGGAATGGGCGCGTTGGAGTGCATGCCAAGGCGGTCGTAAAACCAGACGGCGACATTGCCTGCGTCGGCAAATTTGTGGAGACACACTACGAGTTGAAGTTGCGAGGTATGCGAATATGTACGCATTACGTTTTTCCAATTTCATTTATTTTAAGATGAATAAAAAATTATAAGTTTAGAAACAATAAAATATAAATGGAAGCAAACTTTTCTTCCACTTACATAACAGCCTACTTAGGTAAGTCAATGTGGCTGGTCTGTGAAGTACACAGCTGATTATGGTTAACCGATAAATCCTCAATGTTTATAAATAATTTGTACTATTAGCCATAACAATAACTGCAAATGATTCATGGATATACTGCTGGTATTGAATAGAGAATGTTTGTTTACAGATGTCGAAACACAGATCCGTCTAGAGGAAAGGCAAAGAGAACTGAGACAGACCGGTCAGGACACTCCAATAAGCAAGCCATACAAATAATAATGGTAAAAAGTTTCACATTATAAAATTATATTTACGACATAGTTACAAGGTATAACACCTCAATCCTCTATCTACTTACACTGAAATAAAATTATCTTCATTTATACCCCTTTCACAAAGACATCATCAAAAGGAATAATCTCCCGCCACCTATTCGTAACCTAAAAACAGTATCAAACTTTAGAAGCAAATACAAGCTGTTCTTAATAACACTACAGAAAACACTATAAAAAAATACGCACACACACACGCACGCTCACGCACGCGCACGCGCACACACACACACACACACACACGCACGCTCACGCACGCGCACACACACACACACACGCACACACGCTCTCACACACACACACACACACACACACACACACACACACACGCTAGCACGCACGCACGCACACACACGCAACACTCATCATCATAATATTCTATAATAACTGACCCGAAACTAGCTTATCTGTCATTCCGTTGTTATTTTATTGTACAATTTTTTTTCGTTTTTTATTTATGTCATTTTTTATGTTAAATAAGTGTTGAGGCATATATTTGTTTGATTTTGTACTGCACCATCATCGTTTGATTATTATTATTATTTTTTTCTGTTTGTTTTTTGTTCTTTTCACTATCGCTGTTTGTTTTTTATTTTAAATCATACTATGTATATTGTCACCCTCGCCGAACTACGCGAGAAAAATAATAGGGGCCGTCACTGACAAGCAGTAGTCGTGGGATACGCTCGGCCACCCGTGGGCCACCCGTGGGCCACCCACGGCAAAGACTGAGTGCGTGCCCTTCCATCGGGTTACTTATATCTTCTTTTTTTTGTATTTTTTATTTTTATTTTTTTATGTGTAACATGTAACATCGATGGAATAAAAGTTTTTCTATTTCTATTTCTATAAAACTGGATAAAACTTGTTCATTCATGTTTGTTACGCAGTCACTATTAGTTGTTACCCGCGCTATTTAATGTTATCACAGATACCTTACTTCTATCGCTGGACACGGACGTCTCGTGCAAGCGGGAGGCCTCATGTACCTTCACGCTGATACGCACATCGTGCAAAGTGTAGATGTGTTCACATTTCATCCATACATACATATGTTTCTAATACAATTAAACTATATGAAACAATCGTTCATTCAGGTCAGGACGCGGTAGTTCCCGGCGTCGGTGCGAGCTGCGCGCTGAACATAGAGTTCTACTTCACCCGCTGGGCTTCTTTGCCCGCGTTCATATTTTATGTCGAAGTATATTCAATTTACAAGGTCTTCTCGGTATAGCAAAGCGGTATTTTTGCTGAAACACGACAATACAATCACTACAATTTAGATCGGAGCCGATACGGCGGCCTCGCCGACACACGAAGACGAAGACACGTCAGCGACGGAGATAGGACTGCGACGGAGGGACGGAGGAACTCCCGCCGCGAGTAGCGCCTTCACAGATCACTGAACATATTATACTATTACACAATACACACCATTCTAATTATAACTCTTGTTAATATGGATGCAACATCACGCCTGTGATCCCCGAAGAGGTAGTAAGAGGAATATATAGTGGGAGTCCACGTTACACCAGTTACATTATCGCATATCATGAAATAGGTAATGAGGTTACTGCCGTACACCGGACATCAACTCGGGCGCCGAGCCACTGATAAAAATTTCAAATGAGTAATATCCAACCCGTTACTCGTCATTTATCCCGACCATATTGTTTTTGAAAGCTTTTCATAGCCGCTATCCGCTGTGACACGCATGGAAATGACTCGACCTACCCCATTAGCACAAGAGCCGTGCACAGGTTGCTCACAGCTGCACCGCAATATTTTGCAGCCGCCTTACATCTGTCACTTTATCTCGAGCAATAACTAAAAAAAAAAAATTAATTCCCGTTTGATATTTGACCAAGAGAAAGATTCATAACTTTGAAGTGAGTTGAAGAATTCAAAGCAACAAGCCTACGAGTATATGTACACCCTTGTCGTAATAATCTAAACAAGACACGCTGACAAAATACGTTTGAATGTTTGACACTGGCTTCAAAATATTGCAGTAAATTTACCGCGTAAACAAAGGACTTTAAATATTTACGGTGTTCAAAGGCAAGTTCTTTGTAAGGAATTCATTTAATCTCGAGAGAGGTTTCAAAGCAAATACAAAATGAATTAGAAGTTTGTGGTGGTAATGCTCGTGGTATCACATTATGCTGTTTCATTCGTTATTACCAAGTGCCTCTACGACCAGTTATTACACCAAATATGGATTTGTATGAAGGATAAAAATAATACATACAAGCGCATTTTAAACCATTAATAGTATCCATATACTTCCCTATCCATATATATATAGATATAGCCTTGAATAGTTCAGCATATTGCAATGGAGGATGTCGTAGACATTTGAACACTAAGAATGCAAGATACGGTAGTGACGCTTTAAAAATAGCCGAATTTATATAGCAATACGGACATCAGTAGAACCTCACTCGATAGCATTAAGTACAGGTTTTATTATACCAACCTATCACATATCAATATGAAGGTTCTAAGAGCACCGCGCCGTAAGCCGTGACCCGTATTCGGTGCCAGATGTGAAATTGTCTTAGCGCACGCTACTCAGTTACAGAACAAAGTTAAAGAAACCCAATAACTTATACTACCCGCGGGTGAAGGTCATCTAAACATTCTCTTTAGTTGAATAAAAACTAAATAAATCTGCATATATTTTTTCTAAAACTTTTTCTTGCAATATCGTTTTACATAACCAGTAGAAAAGAAAACAGGTCATCTGATATGAAGAAGATGCTGCGGGACAGCCATCTGTACCTTATTGCAAACAGGAGTAAAGTAAAAAGTTTAGTGCAGCAGCGCACCAATCGTCGTAAGTGTAGTACTAATTAATATCTATGTATTAGGTAATAATGAATACGCACGCTCCCGTGACAGTAATAATCCCCGTCGCGAGCTTCTTACAAGCTTCTGTGCGGCAAATGTGCTGTGGAGTTTTAAACAAAACATACCAGTGACACTGTGCTATTAATTTAAACTTGATTCTCTATCAACATATACCTATGAGAAACCAACTTGTTGTGAGCAGTCTGAACCGAGCATGTGCCGCATGACAGCATCGATATTAAAGCAAGTGCATGTTGACAGAAACGAGCGCGCCGCTTCAAGAACCAGATCCTGTGCGACCTGCACTTCGCGGACGTGGCGCTCATGGAGTGCAGCGACTTCATGCAGCAGCTGCGCAGCTTCAAACCGCAGTCGCTGGGCTGCGCCGTCGCGCGCCGCAAGTCCTCCACCACGCTCATATTCCCACTGCCGCCGCAAGCCTGCTCAGGTATACCACATTAGTGCATGGAACGGCATCTGGACCACCTGGTGTACGTTAATGTTGTATGAAAGTCCTGCGCCTTCTGTCTAATGTTTGCTGTAGATAATACAACTTCTCCATGTAGATAGAGATTATTTATTTTTATCTAAAAATCGACTCGTCGCTCGTCACTCGTGCAGACGTAAATATGGATATTTGTAAATTGCTTTTACAATAGCGTATTTCTTAAATAAATTTCACGTACAATATATTTTGTAAAAAAACCCTTTCCCTCCCTGAGAACCTTATTCACAAGAAAATGCTACTTTTTGTGGAAAAAAAACACGGGGTAACTTAAACATAGGGAAAAAGTATAGTTGGCAGCGAAATATCATATCGACCCTTCTGTCGGGCCACTGCTGGAACACGGGTCTCCTCTCACAGAGAGACGGTTAAGGCCACAGTCTAAAGTATATAAAAGTATAAGGCATAGTATAAGGCGATATATACTTTTCCCAATCATACGTGCTCCATGCGAGGCCGAGGCATACTAATGTGTAGATACAGCGGGCAGCCAAACAAAGATGCTCTGGAACATGTTGTCTTTGTGCGGATGTATGAAGGATAAAAATAATACTCAAAATGTATAGCTATGCTTGTATGAATATCGTTTTAATTATGTTTAACGTCGAAACTACGTAAACACTTGTATTTTGCGGCGTCTATTCAAATTATTTATTATTTAAGGAGGTAAAACGTCCATGAGACGTTTTACCTCTTTAAATAATAGAAGACAAAGATACACTGATCTGCTAACGGCAAGTCTAGACGATTATTAAATTTAGTAACATCAGCCCCGACTGGCACATAGGTACAGTGGCTAGAGGAGATGCCGATTGCGCCGGGGTCGTGGATTCGTGGCGGTCGACGGTTGTGTAATTAGCCGATCCACGTATAATGTCTGATTCGATATTAGACTGTCTCTAACTGACTGACTAACTCTAAGACACGGTAGTATATTACGTACTTGAGTTCTATAAAGAGCACGACGTGCAACTTGTCTAATTGTGTTCAGTGGGCGCTAGCAATTTATAATGTAGGTTGAGGCCCTCCTTCCAGTCTCCAGGGCCATTGACAAAATTAAACGCATCAACCATTCTCCCTTGTCCATTAAAACAGTTTCTAACTCACAAAACGGAATAACTACATTCAGTTTTACTGTCACTTCAATGAAGAGTTCGCGCGCCGATTGCGACTACATTAGTGCGCTCTTAATCACGTTATTCTAAAGTTAAGCCGCTCACCCGGCTTTGTCTGCTTTTACGCGACGGCTCTTTGACATTCATTGTCAAAGTAAATCGGAATTTATCAATATGTCATTTGTACTACCTCACGTATGTCATTGGTCTAGTTCAGGTCAGTCGTTTATTATTGGTTTGCACCGTCCTCAAGCCCGTTCCACGCGCGATATTATACGCGCGATATTATTCCACGATCTTAGGATATTTTGAAAAAAGAATATGTAAAAAATACAGGAAACATGTGCAAAGGTATACATTAATAGAATACATACATACACACATGACAGCCAGACAACATACATACACACATAACAGATTGCGGTTCCTTTGCTACACGGAATGCAGAACTATTCTGGACATTGTAAAGAAATTATTTTTAGGCTTCATATAAGTACCTCACAGTTAAATGAATAGACCTCTTGAATTAGTCATAGCAGTATTGTTAGTAAGTTAATGGCATGTTCTGTTTATATTTGTCTCTACTTGTGTACCGGCGGTAGATGCCCACTAAAACCTGACGGTGCGCCACTCTGGCGATACGGGAGGGCCACGAGAACTGTACGGTCGCCCGACATTCGCGACCCACCCTGCCACAGCCTTCGAGCAGGCTCCCTCTCCTAGACACACGTACACTCTACACACGTGTAGATGCCAGACCAACTAAAGCCAACATGCATCCCTAGTTATTCTTCAGGGATGTAGGCGGTCGGATTCGACTGGAGATTTGACTTGAAATTTCAGAACTATGCTAAGTTGATATTTTTCTAACAAAGTCAGTTTAATTAGCGCTGGGATACGCGGCCGCGCCCGGGTGAGACGCTCTCCGGGGACGCTCGCTCTGTGCGCGCACACTTCGGTGGCGTCAGTGTTCTGTTAAGAACTGCAAAGCAAGAGATAAGTCTGTAAATCCGTCTTAAAGGAGCTAAAATCCTCAGATGTCACGATTTTTGCCGTCATAGCTTCAATTGCTAATGAAGGTGGCTTCAGAAGAATGTTTCCTTTTTCCTATCTGTGTCATCTTTTCTAATGTTTACTACAGTTGTATTGACGGCGGCCCACGCAGAGCTAGCAGTACTATACACCGCTTACTTCGCACCCCGATGGACTTGTTCCATCCGCGTCACCTCTTGTTACGCTCCGATTGCGGACAGGCATAAGTTATGCCTCCCTATCGGTTACCATGCGTCCTATTCGCTAATAGTCACTGTATATATCCTGTCCCTCGATACTCATTAAACGTATATCATTATATATCTCTTTGCAACATGTTTCCTTTATTCATATCTGTGTAAATGTTGCTTTACTATACTCAATGAATAAAGTAGATCTCATGAAACAGAAAATAATAAGGTAAAATGTTGTTTTTAAACACATTCCACTGCGGCTTTCAAACGTCATGAATCCGAAGTGTTGTATCCGAACCTCTGCCGTGCACGAGTCAAAGGTACGCTACGATGCTCGCGGAACCCATTAGTACGGTGGCTGTGCCCCAGGTGGCTGCCCCGACCCACGCAGGCGGTGTGCACTGTGCAGTAATGTTACGATGGCCGCGACTCCGGGGTCATTTTATTACTGTTTTATTATGAAACTTACATTTTCAATACTTTAGTAATGGAAGATAAAGCTAAGCAATATGCTTTTATTTTATTAAAGGACTATAACAATATAGACGTAAGACCCCACCTGTGCTCGCCGAAGAGGAACGCAACGAAGTGCAGTACATACATTCCCACGTATCACCCGTTATTGAATGAAATAAAAACAGCCAAACATTTTCGTCAAAACCTGGTCAATATCGGGTACAAGACGACCTAATACATATATAAATGTCATGCTTATTTCCCATAGGGTTAGGCAGTCATTAAACAAAAAAGTTATTCGACCTACTATGGGTCTGGAAGATTTCGTTCGTGTCTTCTACATTAATGAAGCTCGTCCTTCATACCTAATTGTTCAATGAAGGTCTTTTGACCCGGCCTTCTAAATTGTCTCCAGTTTCATCCAAATATGCACGTCTGGTCTGTTCCTTACGGCTTCACCGTTCATACTCGCCTTAATAATCTGTTACATAGCTCTACTGTCATTTATACTTCCTGCTTGACCAGACCGGCGAGCCCTCCCCCCCCCCCTCACCCCTGACCGCTTCGTCTCCTTCTATACCAGATCGTTCTCTTGCTTCATCCACGTATCTAAATAATCCAGGAAGTATTTGTTCGTTACTTCAATTATTACATGTAATACACAATTGAAACTGTATACAAAAACTTGACTGCCTCGTTGGTCGTGTTGGTTGCAAGTGCGACTGCTGATCTGGAAGTCCCAGATTCGATTCCCGAATCGAACATTACAAAGTTTTCTTATTTACATTTTCTAGTAGTGGTTCGTAGTCTGGACATGTGCCCGATGCATGGCAACAGACTCACCGCCTATCCCGTAGTGGGACGTACACGTAACTGCTGCAACGCGGGAATTTGTTACACTCTTCTGCTAACCATTTCGGGAATTACAGGCGTGATGTTACGTACACTTACAACGTAATATTTTAGTTCTTAAGCCGTTAAGTAATAAATTTCAGGTAAAATAAATTCAAATAACTTCTACCCCTGGGTACCTACTTGAAGTCTGAAACACTTCGCTTTGGTTTAGATTTGCTTTGCGTTTATAGAAGTTCCTTAATGAAGACTTTTTATTTCATCTCAATATTCACTGAGCATTATTAAGAATCACAAAGAATTGACAAACCGCATAACTTCAAAGTATCGATGTGTGACTTGTATGGAGAGTTATAAGTTGAAGTATTTGTCGGATATTCAGAATATTTTCTTTGTACGGGGTGAATTTGACCAAGTAACAAGCGAAAGTAATCAAGAGTACTTTATGGAGACGAGATTCATTAGGCTAAGTTCGCTGAACATCTTGACACCGAAGTATGACTCATACACATCACAGATTATGTCGTACATTTGGCTCCATAGCTCATCGAAAATTGTTTTACTGATTTTCCAAATGACCTCGCTATCCTAGCATGTGTGTGATGATCAACTTCCAATAAAATTGATTACAACTAGAAGACAGAGTTACCTATCAATATAACCCTGGGCGTGCGTCCTCTCCGCGCCACCGTGCCGCCATTCCCTTCCATTACAAGATTACGGCAGCTCATAGAAACCCCTCTGAGTAGAACTAAACGGTTTGCTAAATCGTTTCGTGAGGTGAAATTCCTTTCTGGCATCAAACGCAACTGTGTTACTGAATAAAAAAATTTTGGAACACACCTTGTGCATTTACAAATATGTAATAAAAAAAGCTCTCGGTGAAAGCCGGCTGCCACTCGTCGCGCGCCGCAAGTGTCATCGCGTGGTCCGACCGCCTGGTTGCTTGGTTGAATATAAAAACAAACATGGATATGCAGTACCACCTCGATGCTCTAATTCGAGTAAAATTGATAGAGTCATGAAAACAGTGACATCATATTGGATTGTGACCAGACTATGACAAGCGTATATAGTGGGTTTGTTTTGAAACGACGCCCATCATTATGTTAAATGAAAACAAGCATTTGGAAAGATGAATTAATTTATACAATGTTTTATTCATGACTCTATAACGTTATACATGGCCACTTTTACATGAGCCTTCGTGCGGCTCAATATAATAATTTTACAAAAACATAGTTCCATCTTGGAACAATGATTTGTTTCAAAGATATTAAGGCCGCTTTGTTTTGCTGAGAAATAACACTAACATCGTCATTCCAGCATAAGAATAAATCACAAGTTGTATAGGCATGTATGTACTGTATCCATGTTTCCTAGCGCGGATCCAGCTCTGGTACCAGGGTGTCACAGAGTCGTGGTCAAGTCACAGGAAGTTTTGTTTAATTTTGTTAATAATAGATGCAAGTGATAAGTAGGTATTTTATTATTAAATGTAAGGTCTGCACTTAAAAATAGCTACGTTGTATTTCATAAAAATTACTAAAGACGTATATCGTTAGGAGGTCCTGGGTTCAAGTCCCGTGTCAAACACTATTGGAATTTTCTAACTTAAATTTTTCGGAAGTGGTTTTCTTTTATAATATGGAAGAAGTAGACGAGCATGCAGTCCACCTGATAGTAAGTGGCTCCTGCCGCCTATGGACAGTTGTAATCAACCCCAGATAAGCTTAGATTCCTATCTCAGGTCGAGCACAGATGCTCCGCTACCCCTGAGGACTAAGCTGGAATGCCTCGAATAAGTATGTCTCCCTTACCACACCCTTCAAACCAGAACACAGCAGCGCTTAACACTGCTGTTATAAAACAGCAATAGGTGTGGCGGTGGTGCCGCCGGAGTCCAACCACCAGTTTGAGTTCCGGATTAATTCCGGTGTATTGCAAAAGGCTTACCACCTACTCCATAGAAGAATGTAAACGTACCTGTTGCAACTTGGATGTCTGTTATATATATGTCCTCTGCTTATCTGTGCGGCGGAGGTCTAAATTAATTAGGACCTTATTGCAGGAGTCGCCCTGTAATTGGACGTTGATGTAATTATTTTTAAGATATTGCATAGTTTTTATCGCGTGCTTTGAGCGTGGCGACCGAATCAAGAACTTCCGTAACGAAAATAAACCTAACACCCCCCACTCCGACCGACACAGCGATGCGGCGTTGACAGCCGTGCATTGTCTAACGTCGTTTCAGTTCGGCAGACTACGACTCGGTGTTTGTGTGCGTGCGACTAGACACATGCGTGTAAACTATACGAAGCTCGCACGGATTGAGACGAGCTGCTCCGAAATTGGACGAATACGTATGCAGCTGTTTGTGAGATAGTATATAGGTGTATAGGTATCTACAACAATGATATAACGGTATGTAAAATTTGTTTATAAAGTGTTTTAAATATGAATAAACATATATTAATGAAGAAAGTGATGAAAATATAGTGAAATCAAAGAAAAAACTTGAATTAATATCAAATAAAAAAAAGTATTGCATAAATATTATAATTGCATAAGTTGATAAAAATGCTATGCAATAGCTTGACCGCGACAGTCCCCGAGGGCCACACGTATAATTTAAGAAAACTATCAACTAATTAGCTATATAGATAATTAGTTATAAGTATACGTACGTATATGTATATAATTATATCTATACTAATAATATAAAGCTGAAGAGATTGTTTGATTGTTTGAACGCACTCAGATTTGAAAAATTCTTTCAATGTTAGATAGCTCATTTATCGAGGAAGGTTATAGGCTATATAACATCACGCTAAGATGAAAAGAAGAGGAGCAGCAATAAAAAATATTGCAGACAACGGCGAAATTTTGAGCTTTCCTTGCGTGCGCTAAGTAAACGGTGAAAGTTACTCAAAAATCATATATTACAAGTTCGTTCCCTTCTAAAAGTTATACCTTATTTGCGAAGGTGTTTTAATAAACATGATATTAATCCTTATTCAAATGAATAAGTTATTTGTCACAGGCACTTATTTTTGAACATAATCGCCGTTGACAGTATTTCATTTCAACAAGATTCAGGTAGCGAAGAGAGCCAGTACGTTTTCCGACCAAACGAAAATAAAACT
>DWEJ01001821.1:0-12347 GCA_018245835.1 Mysoria sejanus stolli | reverse complement strand
TAGGCTCACCACCTATTCCATAGTGGGACGTAAAAACGTGAGACGTGGGAGTATTCTGCATTCCTCTGCCTACCTCTGCGGGGATTATAGGCGTGAAGATATAAAAAAAAAATTGTTATTTAAAATTAATTTATTAATTATTATAAACATTTAATTACAAAATCCTAGATAAGTTGTGTGTAAGCGGTTCGAGAAACTGTGCTCTAAATCTAGCATGCCCAGCAACATTGGGATTATGGACTTATGTCCAGTTATCTCAGAGGAGGCCTATGTCCAACGGTGGACTGCAATAGGCAGATGATAAATAAGTTTTTTGTGTCGTTTAATAGTTTTTCGACTATTTTGTTCCTTTTGAACACTGGCCAAGGGTTTTTACACGGCTGTAGTCCGGTAGCAGTAATCCGGTTACCGAATGTTATCGCGTTAGGAGCGCCATAGTGGACGATGACGAAGCCCCACGCGGGCCGTGGGCGGCGGCTCACCAGTGTCGCCTGACAACTTACGCTACTGTAATAAACACGTTATATTAATTACAAGTATGTGCGCTAACTGTAAGTATGTTATTGTGATGTGTAACTCTTATCAAGATAGTTATGTATGTAGTCATGCGGCAGGTCTCTGAAATATTTTGTATTCGAGACTGCCAGCTTTCCAACAGTAATATATTTATATGTATAGTAAATAATAATAATTTCTTAATTATACAATTGTATAATTGCCACAATTGCAAAAAGTATACGTAACAATCAAGCTAGTATCTTTATTTTCCTCTTATGTTAGCTTTTATATCAATTAAAGGTACTAGTTACTGAGTATTGTAAGCAGTGCATAACTTTTCGGAGACTGCATCATTGGTCGTGTTGGTGGAAAGAGCCTACCGAACAGGAGGTCCTGGGTTCAAATCCCGGTTCGGACACTACAAAATTTCCTAATTTAGATTTTCTAGTAGTAGTTCGGAGTCTGGATATGTGCCCGATACATGGCAATAGACTAACCACCTATTGGGATATAAAAGTAACTATTGGGATATAAAAGTAACTATAAAAGTAACTATCCATATTGGGATATAAAAGTAACTATTAAAACGTGGGAGTGTACTATACTCCTCTGTCTGCCTCTTCGGGGATCACAGGCGCGATGTTACGTTTATATTTCAGAGACTCACTAACAAAGTTATGCTTTTAAATTACATTATTAATTATCAAAAAGTTTCAGTATAAACAGTTAAAAAAAAAAAAAATTTTCTTGTTTTTTTTATGTAAAACGCAAAACATTACGCTATAATATTGATCCTAAGAACTTACCAATGTTTAAAGACCTAAATTTCCTATCTAAAACTATACCGTAGACAAGTATAAACTTAGATTTAGTTATATAAATGTCCAATATTTGAATAAATACGACGTGAATTAGCGTCTCCCCGCTAATAGTGGTCGCTGCGCGTAGGTACAGCGAATCAAGTATGGAAAATAAACGGCTAGTGGACTATGGTATTAGTACATACTCGTACATCGAAATCTCGTCAGCTTCGAGCGGCGGTGGCGAATGTGTTCCGTTTATTTTTGTTTATTATCAGTGATAGAACAATTCTAGAGTTTCTTGCCACAGATAAGATTACCTCTCACGTTGTTATTACGATCATTTCATCACACAATGACCGTTCACGACCGTCTTAAACAGTTCAGCTCGTATTTGCACTGATTGTCTTGAGCGTTTTTACAATAAATCGATTAAAGAACTCTCGTGTAGTATAGTGTGATAATTGTATTGGACATTTGATTAGAAATAATTGTACATTTTATTAAAATGGTTTGGACTCTTTACCCGATTGCCTTCGACAGCGCATTCGCATCGCGATACTCCCGCGGCAGATATGGTATGGAAATAACTTATATAACATTTTTTTTTCGTCGTTCCCTCACTGCTGAGGATCGTGACTCTTGAAATTGTCAACAGCCCGTCTCCACATGTTTGGTCCGCAGCTCGGTGTAGAGCGGTGCTGATGGGTATCTCCAGATGGGTATCTCCTCTCGGAGACCTGATCTGACCATCTCTTAGGACATCGGCCTCTGGGTCTTCTCCCCTCCACTTTTCCTGTCACTATCAATCGCTCCAGGCTGTCGTCACTTCTACGGACAATATGACCAAAGCAGCGCACCACACGCTGCAGACAAATGGCATATAATCTTTGTTGTTTTTCTAGATTTAACAATTCCTTTGTATAGTTCAACAGTTCCTTTGTATAGTTTAAAAGTATTATTATATAACTTCTCTTGTAAAGCAGAGTCGGTATTAGTCGCCATTTATAGTACATTAGATATTGTTTATTACATGACTTCCTTGAAACATATTATAAATCAATAAAGTTAATGACAACATTACACAGAGCTATCACGACTTTTTGTCAAGTAGAATCTAAATCTACCACGAAAATAGCTCGCATTCTTTACCATATATTATTATTTCTTAAAGTAACGGGCAATAGGTTCGCCACCTACTTCATAGTGGGACGTAAACGTAACCGGTGAAACGTGGGAGTGTACTACATTCCTCTGTCTACTTCTAGAAAGACTGCAGGTGTGGATATTACGTTAGAAACTTATGGTTGTAAAATAGAAAGATATAAAAAATACTAATGACGAAATTGTGTGCAATATTTATTTATTCATTTCATTATTAATGACAACGTTACCGATGTTGACTTACAATAATTAAAGTGATGATATTAAAATACGCAGTAACAGTAATCAAAACGTAACACACGTTAATAATAACAGGAGTTACCTATTGTATATCATAAATATAACTCTGTTCCGAAACCGGCGTGCCCAGCTTGGGTGATTGTGGGCAAAAACCCGTCGAGGAAATACTATGTTCAGCAGTAAACTGATAATGAACTGTCTTATGCAAAAATGCAATCTTATGAACTACATTGTAAATATTGATATTATTGAAGCTGGTATTATAGAGTTCAGGAAAATGCGCGCCTGGTGAGAGTCTAGCGGTGTTTCAAATGAAAATAAATGACGAGCGCCCCGCAAGAACTGTGGTCGCTCGTTCGTGATTACGGTAGCCGAGTGCACGCGGTCTTGACCCACATCCCCCGAGAGTCCATTGTGTTGAGACCTCGCGAGCGCAGGTCGCGCCGCTGAGACCGCCAACGCCGCGGAGTCAATTTCCTTCAGTGTCCTTCCGAAGACAATGAGATATCTTTATAAAATATCTTATTTCTAAGTGTACTTATACATTTCTTTTAACAAGTGATAATAAGTATCTTAAGACATCTCCACACACGGGTCATCTGATCCCAAAATAGACTTGAAATAGGCTTTGATATAGTAAGCTGACGACTGATAAATGACGTACATGAATATGTATAATATATTTTATACACCCAGTCACAAACACTTTTACGCATCACACAAACAGATACAGTGGAAATTAAATCCACGACCCCTAGATCTGTTAGATTTACTGAAGGAAGGGGGCACGTCGAGTATTGTTATGGTATCGTTACAAAATAGACAACAAGTCGAATAGAAATACTTATCCTAGTCGTACAGTTATTATATACATAGAATACGTACGTCTCGTCGATAGAGAGAGAAAGAGAATTAATTTGGTAAACGTTTCTCTCTGTAAATTATTGTATTCGCCAGCAACTTTGCGTATCACCACATATACCACAGATACCAAATACTTTTTTCTTTTTTTTTTTCTATCAATGAGACATTTTCACTAACATCCGCGCTAATATCTCGCTTCCTCTATCTACATATATTATCTCTATGGTCGTAACTATTGTAGAAAAAAAAAACAAATCGCCAAGGTCGGCAACATTAAAATATGAACTTTCCCAACTTTCATTTCAAACGCATTGGCTTAATGCGAACAACGAATACCGTTACAAGCAGCCATCGCCCCACTGAGACACGGCTTTCCGTGTCAATGATGACTGGTCGTGACGGACCCCGGCTTCACTGCACGTTAGCTTCTTCATAAGGCTATTAGATACGAGCCACTTCAGAAATAAGCGCAATATATAGTATATATAATAAGTAACATCGATATCGTTATGACTAAGACGGTACTTTGTTTTATCTATGTAGGAAATTTTTTTGCGAGCAGATTCTATGATCATTTGTGGGATGTAAAAATGGGTAGACAAAGGTCATCTAGTGCGAAATGTTCTTGCTGACCTGATGTGATCCTTCGACGGTTATAATTATCTTTTGGAGACTTAATAACTGTAACTTCTAACGCCCTATCAGCCAATATCTGATATGGTATATGATCAAAAAGTGTCGTCGTCACTCCAAGCATCTGAATATATCAACATTAATATTTGAACACCCGTAATTTATATTGATCATCACCATCAGCCTATTGCAGTCCACTGTTGGACACAGGGCTCAAAATACCCCTTTTGGGCATACTGATTGGCGATCGCAGAGCAGAGTATAAACAAAAAAGCAATTAATAAACGTGTGTGTTTGTCTCGTTGCAGGCATGTCGCTGGACGAAGGCAGACAGTCGCAACGGCCGTACCGCTACGGCATGGTGCTGCTGTGCGCCGGCGCGCTGATCAACTGGCTGGGGCTGGCCGAGGACTACGCGGAGCCGGTGCGGTACGTGGGAGTGGCCTGCATCGTGGCCGGCGCGCTGCTCATCTGCGCCGCCATGTGCTGCTGGCTGCAGTCTCCTGCCAGGCAGCCGCAGACCGACCGCGCCTCGCCTGACACACATCAGGTTACTAGCAAGTGCTTTCATTCAAATTACACCCTAATTTCCTTACAATCAACTTAACAGTTTGAGGAAACTGATTCATCCTTAGCTTTTGTTGCGCAATTTAAGTGAAAGTTTCAATTCTTGTAACATAAATGTATCAAAATACTCGCATCGTTGTTGTCTGAGGTGATCATAATGCAAATCTTTGTTCCCTTAACCGGATAATTCAATAATCTGCGATATTTGCACCTAAATGTCTGGTATAAACGTTGAACGTCATTTCTTGTTGACAATCAAGCGATAAGATTTGTATGGCTTCAATATTAAATTTATCAGACGTGTCGTATTAGATTTGTTTGTATTATTTAGAGGTGAAACTGAATTTCTGTTTCGAGATAAATCCAGACAAATTTAATTTATGTCGATAAATAATTTATCAGTAGCATTATACTTTGATTTTCACGTTACAGATTGACGACCCCATCCATGTAATATCGATACCCGACGAGGAGACAATGCAGCAGAAGCCGCCCGACTACGACACGGTGGCAGGCGCTCCGCCCACGTACGACGACGCGATCAAGCTCAACCCGGCGCGGCTGTTGCCCAACACCAGCTCCGCGCGGCACGACCTGCCGGAGACCACCGCGATCCCCGGCCAGTTGGACGCCGCGCCGCCCGCGCCGCGCGCCGCACTGCCCGCCGTGCACGCACCGCACGCGGCGCACTCGCGCGCGCCCGTGCCCAAGACGCCGCCGCCGCCCTACAGGCCGACGCACGCCATCAGATGAAATATTAACAAGCACTGTGTCATCACCGAACATATCAACTGTCAAGTATGTGATGTGACTTGTGAAGTATTACACGAGTACAATATGTGCACCCGCCGACACCCGCCGGCGAATGTTTACGGTATTATTACAATTGTACGCTCATTATGTCCTCACAGAAAACCTTCAATTGTATTGTGTAATTGGTAAGACGTCGAACTTAGATGGACGAGTACTTATGTGATATTAAAAATGGAAAAATAAATACGTGTAGTTAATAAGTACTTACCTGCTGTATATATTTAATGGTAAATAATGTTTGTATGATACATTACATAGATGTTTAGACGCGTCTTTATATTGTTAAGCGGATAGAATCTTCCGGATGTTTTCGAAATGTACTTAGATGGAATTACGAAGACTTGATTGAAGATTAACGAAACATATTGACGATTGGTGAAACTGTAATTATCAATATCATTTTGTTGTTGTATTGGTTGTATTATTACATTTTTTTTCTCAAATGTACATATTACGAGTATGTCAGGTGTATCCGAACTGTGCCATTCGCTCATTCATAATAATAATTTTATATAGTATTATTTGTATTTGTTGAGTTATATGACCTAACCTATTTGCTTGGGAAACTGTAATTGTAGCATTTACATAAAACATTACAAAAGTTGAGATGGGAAAAAATTAATGTATTGAATTTGGACAATGTTTGCACAACGAGCACATGATATTCATTTACCATTTGAACGACGATTATAAAAACTAAGATGTCAAACTCAATATTGACAACAGCGTTCGAGAAAACGACGCAGTGAAGAGATGGTCACGGACCTACACTATACTTAGTCGGATACCTCGTTTTTGTCGATTGTATTAAATATATTTATAATATGTATCGAGTAGATGATTTTAATAGTACATAATTTAATGTTCACTACATATCTATTCTAGTCTTGAAGTTAACGACTATGATAATTTAAAAAAGTCACCAGCACGTTAGAGTTTGTATTTGTACAGGTTTTCATTGCACAACTTATAATAAGTTACTGCACCGCTCCACTACACACACTTGACGTATATTAAATTATGTATACTAGCAAACGTATGTTTATAGTATCGATAATATTATCGGCCTTACATCGATATCGATAGTTCTTTTCAACGGCATAAGTAACTAAATTCATATCCAGTTACTATGAATATGCTGAGACTTGAATATGCTGGCATATTAATAAGAAATATCGATACAAATGTGTTCTTTTTTTAAATGTCAAGATGTTATAATGGTGCACATAGACGAAAATTAAAACCAGATAAGAGCGTCGAAACACCAGAATGCTTGTAGCGTTAACTGTTTTTTTTATTTTATTTGTACATTAACCTAAAAATAAATAACAGTTCTAGAAGAGAACGCGTACCAAAACAAGAAAAGACGACTTAATGGTTTATTACATGTTTTAATATCAATATCCATTCTCCGGCTTGTGTACGAATTAAGCTAATAGTATCATCATTTTAAGATATAAAAACGTGTTCATAGTATATTAATACAACTTTTTATTAGTATTACTATTCATAAGCTTTACATACAGAACATTTACTTTTTCTCCTTTTAAAAAATTTTTATCATTTCCTTATCCTTTTATCATTTCCTTATATTTTCTCATTACTAAATATTCTTTTAATTTTCTTCTCGCTACTGACCTCTATCGTCGGTAAACATATGAATTTCTGTCATACTAGTGATATATAATCTATTTTGAACACTTATTTCAAGATGGAAATATTACAGAAAAGCTTGTACTGCTGTAGTTAAACATCTTTAATTTTATGGATGAGCTTATATCAAATGTATATGGGACCAAACCTAATGTTAATTATTGTAAAAACGAACTTTAATTAGAATTAGTTTTGTAATACAGACTACACGTGCCTGTAGGATCGCTTAGGGACTTTACAATGCTGAAGTTGTGCATTTATTATTTGTACATTATACAACGGAAAATCAGTGTACATACAAAAATAAATGTTGTTGCGAAATTAGAATAATTGTTTTATTCTTCACTAATCATAATTTCTCAAAACCTCACATGGCTGAACAGAAAAGGGATGCATACAATTCAAAGAAAATTACAGCAATCTATATTTCATCATAATTGCATAAAAATATCCTAACATGTCACCGATCCTAAGGCTATATTGATTGACAAAACAGCATAAATTTGCAATGAAAGTAATATTTAAAGTTTTGATCCGACTTTATTCTTTTAATAGGTATTATTCATTTGCGCGTAGCAGACTGCAGAAAGGCTTTAGATAAAACACAAATGTTTGTGCTTGTCTCATAAGTACTCATAACATCCGCTAGGAGCACACTACAAAACACGGAATTACAGGTAATTGTAAATACTTTACAAACAAGATAACATAACACAGACGCAAAGGCAAAGCCATAGTATTATTTTTCATGAAAATAATGTTAAAATGCCGGTATTGTTATATGAACACATTCAAAATTACTTATATACTTAGACAGACAATACTTACGGTAGAGACATCTGTGTGAGACGTATGTACAAACTGATTCCCATTAATCAGTAAGTCATGCACTGATATTCCAATGACGATGAATATTTGTGAACTTACCTGTTGACCGCCTCGTTGGTCGTGTTGGTTGCAAGTGCGACTGCTGATCGGGAAGTCCCGGGTTCGATTCCCGGGTCGAATACTACAAAAATAATTTTTGTAAGTTAGAAATTTTCTAGAAAATGTTCTAGAAAATCAAAATTAAAGTTCTAGTAGTGGTTCGGAGTCTAGATATGTGATTGCCATGCACTGCAATAGGCTCACCACCTATTCCATAGTGGGACGTAACCGTAACCGGTGAAACGTGGGCATGTTCTGCATTCCTCTGCCTACCTCTTCGGGGATTACGGGCGTGGCGTTACGTTTACCTGTCGAAGTTTATATGATGAAATAAACTTATTTTCGTGTTGCTTGGATGCTCAACTATCGATTGTGAGGCCCTGGTTTCAAATCCTGGGTACTATTGAATTTTTATTACCTGAGTTTTCTAGTAATAGCTCGAAGTCTAGATAAGCGACCGGTGTACGATAATAACAGCATTAACTATTCCATAGTTTGCTACCTCTTTAGCATTACAGGTGTGAAATTACAGACGAGCGTACTTCTTCTTCTGCTTGTACTCGGAAACAAATATTTAAGCCTATTCATCATTGCGAAGCGCAGTATATATCTATCCATATTAATCATGACATTTGTCGAGAATTAGTACGTAGCCATATATGAAAACAAAAGTTGGGTATGTAAGAAAAAGATCGAGTGTAAAACTAGATGAGGTCATTACGCCGAATATTAAGACTGACTGTCGCCGACCACGTTCATAATACAGTACAAGCATGCATTCGTTCATTCGGTTATATAGAAAGTGTGTCAAATTAATTTGCGACGAAAGATTATTTCATGCCGATGTTGATGGATACGTCGCGGTATAAGGAGCAAAGTTCATGGCAGGTGGTCCGAACACCTTAAGAGCACAGCTAGACACAACTGAATTTAAAAGACGTACGATTAGATTGCTCTGACATACTGTTTTCTTTTCTATGGAGGACTATAATGAAGACAGCAGTTGTACGTTATAATTATTGTCAATTTATTTTTTAACGATGATTAGTATTTGGTTAATTACAGTTTTTTATAGTCTTTTGTTAATGATGTAATACATTACTTAATTTAAAGTATTTTCATTATTTACTCGGCGGTAGAATGGTAGGCAGATCGGTACACTCCCACGTTTCACCAATTACGTTCACGTCCCACTATGGAATAGGCCCAGCTTATTGCCATACGTTGGGCATAAGCCCAGTCCAGTCCATATGCGAGAAATTTTTACTGCATGCACAATCATATTATACTTATTTAATTGAAATAAGATCTCTACATCTTAATCATTATAATTATTAAGATGCTCAGAGAAATTGATTAGTACACAGGCATACATGAATACAACGTATTTTAAAAGAAAATACTTTCTGCAAAAAAGATATACTCTCCAGTGGTAAAATGGAAATATAAGGTTTGGCTATACTTTTATACTGCCTTTATTGAGATACCACCCGAAATACAGCGTTTAAAAAATTCTTAGGTGGTGCTTAAGCTGATCGAGATGGCAGTGGAATGTTACGTTCTGCTTATTTTTTTTTTAGGTAAGAACGAAAAGAAATGAGATCAAATCAATTATCATTTGTAAATTAATTAAATACTAAGTCAATGTATATTCGAATTTGGGATTAAAGTAACAAAATATTGCCATACACCGGGTACATACCAAGACTCCAAACCAAGAGCGGACCCAGCCTTGGTGCCAGGAGACGGTCACATTTTAGATGTGTTCATTTCCCGATAATGTGTTTGCCGCCAAGTATTATATTAAAGTTATTATTTTATTAGTCAAGAACTATATTATAATAATTAAATATTGAAAGTTACTTAAATACAATCTATACTGTGACAAAAATTTATAAAAACATGTTTAACTATCTTAATTAGTGGTTCATTTAGGTCTTGGACCCAGCCTAGGGGGGGTCATGACCCCCATGACCACCAAATGGATCCGCCCTTGCTCCAAACCACTACTAGATAATACATGACATGAAATTTTTATTTAACACAGTTCACGTATATTACGAATATGTATGTTGCGTCATTATATTTAAAATCCTGGTGTGGTGGGTCACCAGGTAGAAGCCGAAAGAACGAAGTTCCTTCAGCTAATGTACAATCGACAAAATTTGCAAAAAAATCGTGCTTAATTTTATCCGGGTTTTATTTTTTATTTTTGTTAAATTTTGCTGATTAGTTTTTATTGAAATATATGAAAGTATTGAGGAAATTCAGTATTTTAGGAAATAATTTATGATATGGCTAATAAACTTGTAATTTAAATGAACAGCAACATCTATGTAATACTGACTATACTAATTACATTAGTGTCGCTACAACTTTTTGGTCTTAATTTTTTCCGTCTAGCCCCCTTTCGCAACGCGTGATAAGGAACTTCGTTCCAATAAATAATGTAATTAATAATAAAAGATTGTTTATGCTGATGGTATATCGAATTAAATTGTTAGTGGATTCTAGTCTTGGTTAGCGTTCTTTACAATAACATATTGCAATAAATTAAATTATTAAAGGTTCATAATGCTATTATCTATTGCTATTTGATGTAATTTTTTATTTCATTAATTTGAGAATAAAATTTAGTAACGTCTAAAAGCTGTCAAAAAAGCTTTAATATTGACAGTGACAGGATCGATGTACTGACAACAGAGTTTATTATTATAGTATTAAAATCTGTATGCCTTTATATTCTAGTAATATTTGGATTGTTGTCTGTAAATTGAGTTAAATCTTTGTTTTGTTGTATTACAGGGTGATTAAAAAATGCAAAATAATGGTTTGCGGCTAATTATATTAATATTTTATACATGAAAAGATTCGTAATAACAAGCTAAGGAATACATGAAAAAGATGCCTGTAGAATTAAACAGTTTAACGGAGGGCTGGCTCGAACTGGAAAGTGACCCTGGCCTGTTCACTTTGCTATTAGAGGATTTCGGTGTCAAAGGAGTTCAAGTTGAGGAAATATATGATTTGCATAAACCCTTAGAGAGCCCAGTTTACGGCTTTATTTTCTTATTTCGCTGGATCGAAGAACGCCGGTCGCGTCGAAAATTCGTAGATCAAATAGAGAGTTATGTGAGAGATGAAGAAACAATTAACAATATATTCTTTGCTCAGCAAATGGTCCCAAACAGCTGTGCCACCCATGCTCTCCTCTCCATATTGTTGAACTGCCCTAATCTTCATTTGGGTGAGACATTAAGCAGATTAAAGGTACAACTTATTGTCTACATACTTATAGGACTGTAAGGCAAAAATATTTTATGTACATTGGTAGTATAAGTCCCTGTTACCTGTGTAAGATGTATTTAAAGTATGACTTGATGAGTTTCTCCTATCTCCATATCTGAGTTTACAATAATATTTAATATTATTGTACAATAAGTTTACAATAATACTTAGAATTAGCCAATATGCTCCATTTGATGGTCAACAGTTAGTTGCTCCTCTGATATAGAACAGAATTAATAATTATGAATCTTAATATGAGTTTTGCAAAATGAATTCTTCATCTTGGGATTTATAACAGTGCATAAGATGTATTATCAATGTGTTGCTATATGCTATGCCATGTACAAAGCTTGTGCCTTCTTGCAAATACCAAGGTCACACTTGGTCTAATTTACCATTGTTATTTAATGTTATTGAGTACTACTAAATATATATATGGCTCAAGAACATCCAATGCAATCATCACTTGTAACTTTTGGTCTTTAAATAACATAGAAATATAGCATTTTTGGGACTGAAAAAAATATATATTATACCTGTAATCCCTAAGAGGTAGGCAGAGGAATGTAGTAAATTCCCACAATTCACTAGTTACTATTACAACCATTCGATCAACATTCACACTTACATCCAACAGAAACAAGAAGGCAGTCTGTAGTTTTTTAGAGTTAATTCAATTTTTTTTTTAACTGAACTAGCTCAGTTTTAAGCTGTTATAATCAAAATATTATGTACATATTTTTACAGCATCATACTCTTGGAATGAACCCAGAGAACAAAGGCTGGGCTATTGGCAATACACCAGAGCTTGCCTGCGCTCATAACTCACATGCCATTCCGCAGGCTCGGAAAAAGACTGATAAGTGTGCAGGTGTATCAACTGGGAGGTTTACAGGTAAT
>DWEJ01001820.1:0-12350 GCA_018245835.1 Mysoria sejanus stolli | reverse complement strand
TCTGAGGGGTAGTTTTTTCCAAATTTGCTTCGTAGTTTTTCCATTTTCGCGACAACATGTCACCACTAATTCTACTGTTTTCGAAACAAAGATTGTATCGAGGATGAGCTGACCATTCCCTCTAAACTTGAGACTCGTCTTAAAAATTTGCTTAAAATGCAACGATTAATAAACTGTCAGATTAATAATAAAAGCTTTATAATTCCTTACAGTAACTCGTGATGGTTTCAAAGTTTATTGTTTAAACAAAGACAAAGCAAAAATTAATAAAATTAGTAATTAAGTGTTCTTGAAATTATATTAAGTTTAACGGAAAATTCCATTCCATTGTGAAATTTGAATGACCTATCTACCTAATTAAAAGGATTACAATATTGTTAATTTACAAAGGTTCGACATATTCGACATAAGTTCAAAATATTTTTAAATTAGTAAATAAATATCATACAATCATTGCAAGCTCAACGGAAAATTTATATTTTTATGTGACAGTACCGTTGAAAAATGTACAATTACATAATAAAAGTATTAATACCATTTTTTTATCAGTAATAAAATAAAACTTTTAAAGTGATAAAATCACTGTTTATTCCATAAACATCCTTCTAACTGTCCTTAAGTTTTTATTCTCATGTTATTCTCATCTTATCTCATGTATTAAGGCTTGCTCGTTACCCAAGAAGTGAATATAATTAACTGTAATGTTTAAAAATTATACTACAGAAAGCGTACTTATTAAATTCTAATTTTAAGTTTAAAATGGTACAAATAATATTTCAGACGTTCAATCTAACAGGTTATGAAATTATAGGTACAAGTATACATTATTGTACAAGTATACAAAACAGAAATAACATGGTAATGTTTAAATCTTGATAACAAAGCAACTTCAACAAAGTACAGACCATCAGCCTCTATGTAGAAATTTGAGCAAAATTAAAACTAAGAACTTTTAACATAATACAGATTTTCCTAAAAAAATAGCAATTAGCGATGGGAGCGCTGATAGAAGAACAATTAATGGACATCGACACTACGGAGCTAGCGGCCCGCCAGTGCCAGCTAGGAACCCTTTTTTTGCCTTTCATCTCCGAAGAATATTAATTTTGCTAGAATATTCAGTATACATTAGTAGTTTAAGATTAATAGTGATAACGTTTACATTGGTTTTAATACTTGCTGGTATTTTCTTTCAATACTAAGTATGTAGCAAGGAACTGTAGAAAATCCTGGTAACTTTATACATTAATTATTTAACACGCATGTTTCTGAGTTATATAACAAAATCAATTAAGCATCCCAGGTACAAGTATTAATTAGTCTTAGGGATAGATTAAATGAGATAACTTTAGCGTTGAAAGCGTTTAAATCCAGAGCCATTCTTGCAAGCGTTCTGCTGTCTGGGGGGTACCCCATTTTGATGGTTTCTATTGAATTCCAAATGCGATAAAATTGGGCCCTTTTTACTAGTGCCTCTTAACTTTACAGACGATAATGACGACTCTACTTCGTCTTTAACCCCTTTATCATTCCACTGGATGCGGGTCTCTTCTCAGAAAGGACGATTAAGGCCACAATGTGCCACGCTGGCCAAACCCAGGTGGTAGACTTCATACACCTTAGAGAATATAACGAAAAACTCTAAGGTGTGCTGGTTTCCTCGTTATGTTTTCGTTCACCGTTACAGCAAGATATCTCCAATCTTGAAACGTGTCGTCTTTTATAAACATTTGCGTACTTGAATTTAATCTAGTGCTCCCGTAGGAGGAAACCAAATTCAAAACTACTAGGCTACAGATATACACGATGACGGTACTTAGCATAGTGTATGTATAAATTACGCGTAGTTCCGACACCTGTCCCCGATTACTCTGAGCGAAGCAATTATAAGTTTTGGAATTACATTCAGTGGAAGTTGACGCACATAATTCAGCGGCTGATTACATTACGATGTCAGCCGCGCGGGTCTCATTATGAGTATGTAGATTTCCATGCCGACGCTACTACATATATAATTAAAAACCTCAGATAAGGTTCGAGAGTTTGTGATATATTAAAATATGAACTTAAATTTCGTTGAAACCCTAAAATTATCTACTCTTCGAGAAATGTAGGATTGCTTTCTCTTGAATATATAAATTTTATTCCTGTAATTATTAAAATGTTAGGGACTTGTTATGAATTGTTGCCGCGTGGTAAAAGTAGCAGCGCTAAAGATACACGGAGACGGTATAACAAGTTATAACATAGAGATTTTATGGCAATTTATTAAATAGATTTGGTATAATAAATTAATTCTTTTACTTAAAAACAGAAAAAACACCGCCTCATCAAACACATATTTGTCCCGGTTAAAATCGAACTTATGACCCGATGCTTCGCAGTCAGATCTACTAACCACTCGGCAAACGAGCCAGTCAACAATCGTAATAGATACAACGTTATAAGCATATTATCAGCACTGCTTTGACATTATCTTATCATACATCTATTCCTTTTCTTCGTTATTCTTACAATTGCAATTAGGGACACTAATAAAAAATACATCTGACCCACACTACATACACCGACAAAAATAGTTATTCACCATTACGGCACAAAGGACAGAATTAACCCGTATCGGACCACGCCGCTAGCACACTCCCGCAAAACACTACAAAAAGTCCGCAATTGCTGATTAGACGGTGCAGATTTAAACGCGAAGTGTCCGAAAGCGGAACGCCGACGTGAGTAACGACCCAGCGTAATTTTTTCCAACCCTACCCACGTCCCGACGGCCCGACGATTGTTTTTGTCGCCGCGGATCTAAAGTTTCGCATTAACAAAGTGTTAACTAACTTCGCGGTGGGTGATTTTCGGTGGAACTAGCCGCCGCGGCCACCCGAAAACTTTTGACCGTGAAATCGACCGGCGAATTGTGGGTGCATTATTCATTGTGCGGAAACGACTCGAGTTTTGTTCGATGCTTTTTACGCTATGGCTGTTAGAGCTTTAATTACGCGTTTACGCCGAGAGCACTGTTAGGGATATATATTTTACATCGAATATTATGTTTTGGTTTCGTTTGTGTACTTAATACTTCTGTCATGATATTTCGAAGAATATCTACATAATAACATGCACGGAAATAGTGACTAATACTAGAAGTTTTGCACAGCGAATGACACAAACACCCAAACACTAATCAGTTACTCGAAATCACTCACGTGTCTATACTGAAATATCTCCTTTTCTGGCCGTGAAGGTCACCTTCGCGAAACGACTCGCTGGAGACTAAAGTGCTAATGAACTGCAAACACACTATGATAAACCACTTTCTATTGCTTGTTCAGTTTTTTTTCTGCAGGACTTGAGTCTACTTGGATAAGATGAGTTTAGACCGTAATTTGCCACCAACGGCCAAGAGCGACTCGGCAGTGTTCACGCGGCTTGGGGGATACAGAACTCTAAGACAGCAAAGCATCTTTTAAATACTAATACGCGTATTTTCTATTACCCGGTTTTCGGCAGCGCCAATATTATCGATTACCCGGTTATAGGTAGCCGGATAAAAACGGTTGAGTCACCGCACCGAGCCGGTACCCGCGCGACGCTAAATCAAATCAAACATCCGTACCGCAGATCCGTATCTAATTTCCCACTTGAATGAAATAGCATCGCGTGCGTTCAAATGAGATAAGCGTTATGTAAATATTTTAATTTACAGACATATATTATAACACCTGTTCAGCATAGGTATATATATTTACATATGTGTACACATTTGTATATATGTTTTGTTGGACGACCACGACTGCTGATCAATAATTTCTGGGTTCGAATCACGGGTCATGCCCATAAATGCGTCGCGGCTTCATATGTTGCCGGCAGATCATTTGCCGCTTTATTCACTTTGCATAAAAAAAACAAATGTCTCACACTGATCCCATCGCTGCACACAACAACAACCTGTAATTTAAAAACCCACACATTCACAAAAGTAATAGCAGGTAGTTACAAATCAAAAGGAAACTCAGGTAGAAACTTCGTAGAAACGAACGATGCGGTAGAGTTATTTAGATAGTGCAGTGGTATACGGCCGGTATGTATTCCTTCGAGGATTTATTACGTGTGATAGCGAATCGACATTCGGGTTATCAGAAATAGATGTATGAGCCGTTTTTTGGGTTGATGTTGCGAGGTTGGTTGATGACCTTTTCCTTTTTAATATTATTGTTATTATATTGTCACGCCTGATTCATTATTTACAGGGTAGGCAGAACGCATCGTGTTCAAATATTAGAAAAAAGTTTGTACCATTTCTTTCGAAATAATCTTAAAGTATGTACTACTACTACGACTTCATGTAACTATCGATAAAAAAAATTATCATCAACCGTCGTCGGTCAGTCCGCTACTGAACACAGATCTTCTGATAAGGACTTTCGTACCAAATTCCCACGCTGGGCGTGTAATTTGGGCATAACTTCTGCTATGATTGTTCAAACGCTAACTAATTAAGCAATAAGAATAGCTAAAGTGTTACACTGTAATAAATATAAAATATAAAAGGATTATTGCCTCGTTGGTCGTGTTAGTTGCAAGTACGACTGCCGATCGGGAGGTCCCGGGTTCGATTCCCAGGTCGAACACTACAACATTTTCTAATTTAGATTTTCTAGTAGTGATACGGCAGTGATAGCCTAGTGGTTTGAAATCCGACCTCTCACTCCAGAAAACTGGGATCAAATCCTGGCGCGTACCTCTTAAATATGTGTTTTAAGTTTAAATACCACTTGCTATAACGGTGAAGGAAAACATCGCGAGGAAACCTATACGTCTTGGAGTTCCCAAAAAAAAATTATCTAAGGCGTGTGAAGTCTGCCAACCCGCACTTGGCCAGTGGCAGCCGCGTGGCAGACTATGACCTACCATTCTGAGAGGAGACCCATATTCCAACAGTGAAACGATAGAAGGGTCGATGTCGATATCGACAGTGGTTCGGAGTCTGCATTTGTACCCGATGCATGGCAATAGGCTCACCACCTATTCCATAGTGGGACGTAAACGTAACCGGTAAAACGTGGAAGTGTTCTGCATTCCTCTACCTACTTCTTCGGGGATTACAGGCGTGAAGTTACGTTACGATATAAGGATTATGTATACTTAATATTTTGTTCTTAAATTGTTTCACTAAATATTGTCCACAATTAACATCACACTAACAGATCTGCACCTTAAATAACCGATGTAAAGTTCATGTCGATAATTTGAAAAATTCAAACCCTTTTTCTACATCCCTCTATACTACCTATCGAATGTGAAACTCAAAATTGGTCCAATTCGTTCCATCCAGCATTCACCGTCGGCATCTGAAATAGGAGTACCTACCTACTGGATAATGGATGGTCTTCAGCAATTACTCCATCATCCACGAAACGTTAGCCAATCGTACCTCGCAAGTGATCTTTCACATACGAGTGACCAATTTTCACCATTTGGCTTTGGAAAATTTGATACAGCTCGCACTAGTTAATTTGATGCGACTCGTAACGGCTTTTGCTAGATGCTAAGTGGTACTGAGAACGGCGCATCAAAATTTAATACCTTCTGTGTATAATATTCAAAGGAATGTCAATGTCAAGTGTTTCGGGTTGAAGCAATCGGAGGTTACATACGTACGTATATAGCAAGTAACGTGATGTCGTAATTCGTGAAGAGTTAGGCAGACTTACTACAGAGTCTCTTATACTTATTATAAGGAATACACTTAGATAGTGATCTCATACATTGTTCGAAATAGTTTAAATTCTTGCGCTTTGTCTGTGCCTCGGGCTTCGGTCGCTCGGAAGAAAAACACGCAGAGGAAAAGGAAGCCTGTACCGTATATTGGATATCGGAAGTTTGTAGACGTTATGATTTAATAAATACATGGATTTAACAACTCATGTTCCTTCAATCAATAAAACAGTTCACCTCTTCGCGGTGTCACAAACGGTTGCGTGCCATAGAACAAAGACGAGAGCGAGGGAAGTTAGAAAAACCTAATTACAAGTTAATTTCCTTGTAAAAACCTTTACTGAATAAGTTTGTTACGTTCCTTTCGGCTTTCAAGCCTTTTTACGATCGAAACTTGTTCAATAAATCTCCCGTGCGCCCGGACGGCCATCGGAGACTGATTTCCGAACCCATAAATACGAAAAACTCCATAAATAAGTTTAATTCCCTATAAATATTTTCCCAGCTGTCCATTACTGGGGCATAATAATAACAAACTGTCTCGAAACAGCTGCTTTTTATAAAGCATCGATCTCACCAACGTATCAAAGTTTAAACTGCCCCTCGGCCTGGGGGAAAAATATGATTTAATATTGTTATACTATAGCGTAATATTTTTATGGCAATTGTTTAACCAGGCTTTTTAAAGTTTGTGGTTGCGTAATTGACATAAATAACATCACGCCTATATTTCCGCGAAGGGTAAGTATTGCTCCCATGTTTCAGCTGTTATATTATCATGGAATAGTGTATGAGCTTATTGCCATACAACGTGCACAAATTCAGACTCCAAGCCATTAGTAGGAATTTCATGCTATAAAAACCCAATATCACTCTACCCGGGGATCGAAAGTTAAACCACTCGTTCAGCACACGCGCTCACAACCACAAGACCAACGACGCAATCAACACTGTGTGACAAAATTCATCAACCGTCAAAATGTGAACCCTCAGGCACTGCCGTCACATTTATCACATTTACAAATGTTCGTTTCCCATTAACTGTCCCCACTTTATATTATCATTTCATTTTAAAGTATCGCTGAAATCGTATTGAAATATGCCATTGCCTTCGGGCTACACGGGAATCATTGGAATACCGGATAATTATTGGGTTAATTCGAGAAATGGGAGCATTAAACGGGAAACTGGGAACACGTATGCGGTTCCCCTGGGAAACTAGCGTCCATACAGCTATTTGTAACACAAAGCTATTGTTTGTAAAACTATTTTTGTTCCGATGATAAGAATATATTAACCGGTACCTTCACGTGGATATTATAAACGATCTTGTAGACGGAAGAACGACGCTGCGAATTTAAATGAAAAGTGTTCAAAATAACTTGTACGAAATGAAAGAGTATAAGGATTCGGTTTAACGTTTAACTGAACTAATTGCTTTCAATTAAGGTCAGTTGAGGCTAACAGAGGTATTCCTAGGGTGCTATTTATGCCCATAGATGCTGTGGCCATTTGTACTCGTAATCGCTTGCGTGCTTGCTCATAATGCTACTTTTAAAAAGAAGGCTACAAACCAACACGTAAAGATAAAAAAAAATTTGAACAGATAAAAATTTATAGGTTTTTCTAGATAGTTATTTGAAACATTTTAGTTATTAATTTATCTCTGACTGTGGTCCTGGGTTTAAATCCTGGGCTGTGTAAGTACTATCGAATTTATCTAATTAGAATTTCTAGTAGGCTGAATTTAAGCTCGATGTATGACCACAGGGACTTATGATCGGACATTCGTTACGTTGTTATGTCCTTTATTACTGTTTGAAAGAAAAGCCCATAAAAATCTTAGTTCACTCATGTAAATCTTAAGTCGACCCAAACTTTTCGTAAGACCAAAATTCGTTTTACACAAATTTGATATACCTACATTGATGTTTACAGTTATTGCGAAACACCATAAGAATACAAGAAAGAAAATCAAAATAGTTCCTCTACTCACCAAGCATACGCAAGATATCCACCCATACGAGCGCTCGCCAATAATAACGCAATAAATTACTGTGTTCACGTGTGACTTACGGCGGGGCCTCCCGCGCCCGGGGCCGTAACAAATTATTATCGTGTTTTTTTTTTACCAAGTGGACGTTAATTCACCGCGCTACCAGATATTTCTCTTTTATTGGACTCGGTTTAATAATGTCACCCACTCACTGTTTCATACTTCATTGTTTATTGCTTATGTTACTTTTTTTTTTCAATTGGTTTCAATGCTGTCGAAAATTCGCAAACTGTTTATAAAGAAAGTTAAATAAGATGTGAATTTTCCAAGTTCCTAATTCGATGCCCTGCTGGGTAGACTTTATTAGTATACACCTGGATAGACATTTTGTAATTGTATTCACTCGTTCAATTTACGACAGAAATAATCCTAGTATAAAATGATTCTCTAAAAACGGTACTACTTTACTTACCCAAGAGGATATTGACCACTGATACGTACATGGGAATATGATATAGTATCGTAGTAGATGTTAAAATAAGACCGGCACAAAAGCTAAATTCATATTTCAATTTTCACCAAGCGAACAATATAATTGCCAAAATAAATCTAAAAATTTTTTCACAAAAATCAGCGGCTTTCATGAACGAAAATAATAAAATGTCAGACAGATTTCATCGCGATGGATTAAACGAATCAAATGGTAAATCGTCAGCGTTTATTTCAACGTACATATTAAGTATATATTTATTAATCAAAACTGCTTTGGAAAATTAAAACAGAATGGAATCTTTTACCAAGTCCATTTTCTACTTGGACGTCACTGCAGGGACAAAATTTTGACTTTAAAGTCATAACGAGTTCGAATTCAATAATAAAATTATGAGGTATAATTAAATATATAACAATCGACCAAAATCAAAAAAATATAGTTTATGTATAGTTTGAATCGTACTAATATTATATCGTTTTTAATAAAATATATTCAATCTACATATACGACATATTACGGTCAACGTCTTCGCTACTTGCAGGCAGACATATTCATATGTCAAAGAGCTATTCACAATTTCCGTATATTTGCCCTTACAACGAACACAAAGGCATCTTATGTAATCGTCTACAAGTAACCCACATCACTTATCTAGAACGAGACAAACAAATCATTTCCGGTCATATAAAAGTAACGAGGACAAACAATATGCAAAATTTCCCCATACGAAAGGTTAAGTACTCGTAAAAGATTCAAACATGAATAAGATAAGGGTTGTTTCTTCGGTTGGAGATAGGGGTTGTATTCTTTAGATATGCCGAGGGTGATTGTGCAAAATAAGCGATAAGTAAATTCAAGCTGAAAGCGATTAACACGCCTGTTTTATTCAAATTTTATTCTTGTCTGTAATTCCACTATTTTCTTCCACTTTTTATATTTTATCAACTGCAACTTACAATTTAAAAAATTTGTAATATTCAAGTTGCATTAAGTGAGAAGCAAAGATAGCTTTTAAAGCGGTAATTACCTAGTACCTTAGATTTTGATCTACCACACAGGGTATCCTGAGCTCAAATCCTAGAGCATACCTCTTTACAAAAACTGTCTTTTTGATGATTAAACGTCACATGATGAAGAACATCTTATCTGGAAACTTGCACGCTTTGGAGATATACATAATGCTTTTAGACGCGTTTGACGTTTGCTAAATTCACAAGTATAGCAATTAGTAAGTTTGAAGATAGTCTATCTTCAAACTTACTAATGCATAGATAAACCTATGTCCAGCATTAGAACGATAGAAGAGGTGATAGTGAAGCTGTATGAATAGCTGTATGAAACTTCAATAGCTTCAAAAGACCATGCATATTAGAACTTATATGTGAGATTGGACTCTGCTTAAAGCATCACCACATAACGGTCCATGTTGACCAAATATGGCGGTATTAGGGGCTAGATAAACACAGGGATTTAGTATTTAAGAGCGACTCGGACTTGGTAAGTTTTGACAAACAACCGTACCGTATAATCCCTTAAGGGTTACATTCGCGATCTAGTCGGCGCTGATGCGCGGAGATCAAGAGATCAAAACTTTAAAACGACGCAGTGCCTTAAAGCGGATTAGTGATCGCATGGACTCCTTATAAGGGTTACAGATTTGTGGAGACGCTGATCAATAGATTTTGACTCATTGTATATTTAAAGTTTTGAAATTCGAATCAGGCGTGAAGGATAATTAGGCAACATGCCTAAATTACTGAATTAATGAATATTTTTTTAGTTGTATATCTAATTATCAACTATATAGCTAACGTTTTTGAATATTTCGAACTTATAATATTTTAATTTTTTAGCTCGATTATCTTAGTTCCAGTTCCAGTATCTTAGTTTCCAGTGCTTCAGATGTATTTATTATTGAATACAGTTAAATACATAGGCAGGTGAAACTGAGAAAAAGAAATCGTAAAATAGTTATTTATTAGTAGTAATTATCATTAGCATATATTAAATAAACAATCTTAGTTAAAATTTTCATAGCATAAGATAGCATAGCACCATTAATTTTGTAATCTCTATTAGAATTGTATTCTTCAGTTAATACCGTAAGTTATTACGAGAACGCTGGTAACAACCCTGCACCCTCGTCTAGATAATATATCGAGGTATCGTCCAGGATAAGTTATGAGCAGCACAGGGTAACTTATGACCCGTTTAGGCCAAACATTTGGCTCGACGGCCCCGTCCACTAGGTGTTGTGATTTATTCGCGAACTGTGACCACATTTACATAAATGTCTCAATATACTCGTTGTGTTAATATCTATTTCTAGTTATAATGAATACAAAGATCGTAGCAGGTGGGGTTCTATCTATCCCTTTGAAGAGTTTTTGTTACTATTCTTATATTATAACGCCTGAAACCTCACAGGCTAGGTGAAGAGTATCATCATCAGACAGAGGAATCCTTTCAAAATGAGAAGTGGTAAAGCCATAGTCTGCCACGCTGCCTGATTGCGTATTAGCTGACCATTATAATAACACATACCAATACAGGGATTTCGCAATAAAGTCAGTTGCTCACAAATCAATTTTGCCACCGTACTAACGAGCGACAATCAAACGTACGATTAACAATTTGCCGAGGTCGGTGGTCGCTTTTAACTAATAACCCTTCAAGGGCCACATACGTTGCATTAATAAGATTAAACTTAGCAGTCGATTTGTTGAAACGCGAAATGGATGAATCTTAATGTCAGAACATCAATATTTGGAACAATTTAACGTAGAAAGTTGGTCGAACCGATCAAATGTGATTTTAATAGGCTTAAGAATTCTATTTTGACTGCTTCGCTGGTCGTGTTGGTTGCAAGTGCGACTGCCGATCGGGAGGTCCCGGGTTCGATTCCCGGGTCGAACATTTCAAAATTTTCTAACTTATATTTTCTAATAGTGGTTCAAAGTCTGTATATGTGCCCGATGCATGACAATAGGCTCACCACCTATTTCATAGTGGGACATCAATGTAACTGGTGAAACGTGGGAACGTTCAGCATTCCTCTGCCTACCTCTTTGGGGATGACAGGCGTGATGTCAAGTTAAAAATTCAACGATCAAAGTTGTGAACTATCAAAATGCTGATTATTCTGAGCATTTTAATTTAGCTTCAATAGGAATATTCAAATGACGCGTAATATCAGTTCATAAAGTCAGGTTAATTTTGAGTAACTATCGTCTGGGAGTGACAAAACGAGATACGGATAACATAACCTTATTAGCATTTGATCAGTCCCTAAGTAGTTTAACAGGTTAAATATGAACACGATAAATGTTATACAAGAAAAACATTGTACACAAAAGAAAATCGTACCCAAAAATAAAACTGTATATAAAGCTAAAATTGTACAAAAAGACATTACGGTACAAGGGAATTAAACTGTATACAAGAATAATTATGTGCATAAAACCAAAATTTTACACGGGAACTAAACTGTACCACAAGTATAAAACTGTGCACAAAAACAAAACAAAATGCCCATTGACCATGCACTATGTAATTGTAACGAGACGGCAAATAAACCAGCATTTATATATCATGGAGTCCACTTTATTTAAAGTCCCAGTAGGACCCTAACAGTCCACGAGAATAAAATTATTGACAAAAATGAAATTGTACACAGGAATAAAATTGTTATCGAAGTTCAATAAACGCGACCGCTTCATCAGCGCCTGTAATCGCTGTCCGTGGTCACGAACGCGAGCAGAAGATATCATCACATCCAACACAACATAGCTCGTTCGAAACATAAACACAGACGGATAGGATCGGGCCCGCGGCGCGGGATGTAACTAATTAAACGTTTTCATAGTTCTGTTTGCTTTGTAACAGTCGCTCGGGTAACGTAAACAAGCAAGTTGTTCCAAACTGATCTCCAGATCTCGATAGTTGATGTTATGAAATAACTCAGCGATTGCTGGTAAATAATACATACATACATACATATCTTCACGCTGGGTCCCTCACGGCAAATAATAACAATAATAATAACGAATCGTTCGTATAAAAGAAATTATACTTTTGCGATAAATTCAATGACTGTTTCGGTACCTGATGCCGAGGTAGGCAGTAAGGCAGGTCGCCTTGATG
>DWEJ01001819.1:0-12352 GCA_018245835.1 Mysoria sejanus stolli | reverse complement strand
GATGAACCTATTACCATATAGTATATAATAGGGATGTTAAGGAGCTCCGTAACCGTAACCGAACCTATCGGATATCCGATTTAAAAATATATCAAGGATAACTAGATAGTTCGTAAGCACTCAATTTATACAGGTGATTTTACATTTGCCCTGTAAAGTTAACTATCCTCAACACCAACGGGCCAGTCAAAGAGAACGTAAACAAGGATATAAAAATTATACAGCTAAAATCATATTTTATTTGTAAAATATTTTAAAGCAGTAAAGTATGTAGATATGAGCGACGCTTAGATGAAAGACTTAAAGCAAAACACGATGTGCTACATCTAAATACAAACATGTTACATCTACGGACTGGGAAAGGAAAACATGGATCTTACGTTCCCTTGGCAACGGTATTACATTTTTTTGTTGTTCTTAAATTAAATTAATCCAATAGATCGGGCCCCTACAATTCGTATGGTAAATACACTTGTCGCATTGCATTAAAACAACAAACACGTTAAGGCATGTTCGCAGTGTCAACAACGGGGGTTGTGCAATAGGCCGCGCGCACACTCGAGCGGAGGGCTCTTTTGTCTTAACACCACTCGAGCTTAATGGCTGAGATACAAAGGCGATGTCCTTTTCAGAGTTCATTTAGCGCTAGTGTGCTGCGCGCTTTATAGCCGAGTGAAAAATAAATATTGCGTTACCCTAAGAACACAATCGTTTGAGTGTCAAGTGTTGAGTGTTTTGCTGTTAGCGCGGCTCGGGCGGCGCAGTTTGTGTGGAATAACATGTTATAGCGGGAAAAATTTACAACATATGCTTTATTTAACATTAATCATTTTTATTATTAGACAATCCCGAGGTTCCTTACGAGGTCGACACAGAGGACCGTGTGCCAAATATCTTTATGCTTGCAGACCTGAAATGCTTTTTCTATATTCACCTGTCTCTGGAAACACACATACCATTAACCGTGTACATAAATACGAAACAATTAAATGTCAAATAGTAAACTTGTATGATTATGATGACCTTATTTTCGAAATTTCTACACCGCGACATAAAGACTTTCCTTTATTCCCTTATTCCCTTATTCCCTTCAACGTCAAAAATGAGTGTTTTAGGTATATTATAAGCTCTAAGAGTGCTTTACCTAAGTGTACTTTTTAAGAGGCATTGACTTCTAGCGGCATTAATATGTGTTATAGTTTGGCCTGCATTTCGAGTTTTTGAATTTAAAACGTTTTTGTACAACACAACCGTATAAAAATAAGAAACTTTATATTTATTTTTAAGAATAACTTAGATATGAACTTAGATTTTCTAATTAAAATTTCTAATAGTGACTCGTAATTCTTCTTCGAGTCGATGGCCAGCCATCGTGGTGAAAGGATTAGTCGCAATGTCCAGGATGCGCCGGACAGTATGTGTGTAATTAATTGGACACAGTCGCCGCTCGTGGAGGCTCCTTTCATGCAACCCCACTCGTAATTAGGGTTTGTGATTGGTGTATAGCAAAAGGCGCATCACCTGTTCCATAGTAGGCCGTAAACGTAACTGGCGGAACGTGGGAGAGTACACTTCTCGTTCCTTCCCAAAAAGGTAGACACCTCTTCGGGGATACTGCACGCATGGTATAGTCTGAAATTTGACTTATGTCAATTATGAACTGTATACAAGTATTCTGTGCTACTGTTTAACCACAAACTTATGTGTCTGAAATTAACAGTATAAATATAAGCGATTTTATTACTTTTAATGTCTTGTAACCCATTACATAATAGATGCAGTTTTCTGTACTTGTAAAAAAATTTAACTTCACGCCTGTAATCAGAGGCCTGTAATAAGAGGTAGGCAGAGGAATAAAGAACATTAAATAGTAACTTAAAAGCAAACGTCAACGATTTCCCGCCATTTTCTTTTTTTTTCGCCGAACTTTAATCAAGGGCGAAAGTGTTTACATCGTCAATAGAAGTCAATCACTTTTCACTTCCGGCAGCACAATCCACTAAACACTAATCCGTGACGAAGTGGCAAAGGATTGCTTCCTACACCAAACATGGGGTGGCAAGTGGACTTGTACCACGAGGCAGCTTGCTGCTCGCGGGCAAGCGATACTAGCACAGCTAAATTACTTCTCTCTTTCTTTTTTACCTGATTAGAATGAGATAGTAGCGTGATTTCGACAACATTTTACTTCGCGTTACATCTTGGTAGAGGAAGAGCGAGGGTCGTACTGAGACACGCAGTTTAATCGATTTCTGTACACTTGTTTTGATGTAGTGTTTATTCCCTAAGTGATTTTTCAAGTGCATGGTTTGTCTGCGTTAAAGTAGATACTTATGAGTATTTTCTTAAACTTGGATATTCCCACATTAATATCTGAATTCAATGTCATTTTAATGCCCTAATGTAAGCGATTAACGGCCTTCATATTTCTTCAATAAAAATCATTAATCGTATCGTCAGTCAACCCATCGTTCAGTTCTGAGTTCAATTCCGAGTTCAATTCGTTAACGATCCTATGACGAATGTTATGTTTGTGTCTCTTTACATGTGTCACAGGGAATAATACTATGGCATAGAAGAAAATTTATAGGACTACTTTTTTAATTTACTATGTTTTAATTCGAGAATTAAACGTTTAATTCCCGAAAAGATGGGCAGAGGTACTCGTCCGGGAATACGTGGGAGTGTACTCACTCCCACGTTTCAGCAGTTACGTTTACGCCCCTCAATGTTGTGTAATAAGAAGTGGAGTCTATACCCATACATAAGGCGGACTCCGAGCTACTACCAGAAAATCTAATTTAAAAAATTCATAGTACTCGATTCCGGATTTGAACCCAGAACCTATGAATCGACAATCTCGCTTGCAACCAACACGACCAACGAGGCAGTCAACTATATAAATAGATACAATATATAAGACCAAGACTCACAGAAAGAATCACCAAGACAAGAATCACCTTTCCTTACTGAATAGGCTACGTACTGGATAAAGGATAGTCGGAGGTCTCTACAAGTGGCGTAGAAAATGATAAATCTAGAAAAAGTATGTCAGGTCTGTGAGGATAGAGATACTTGACACTCGGTGCTCTCTGCCGACCTCGTAAGCAGCTTGGCGTGATTATACTATGATATTATAAATAGCTGAGCACGAACAGCACTATAAGGAGAGGAGTAACTTCAAACGGAAACTAATTATGAAGGCTTAAGACACTAAAATATTTACAGGCCCAAGACCTCTGAAGCGGGATATCTCGGCGAAATAAGATATTAACTTTTCATGAGATCTGTCCACTTCGTCCCACTTGATCCCGAGGGCATGCCGGGATTTCTTTGACCATTTCGTCCCTTTCATCCTTGGTCAAATAGCACAATGGGAGACAGAGAGCGCTGCACGATGTTCGTGAACGCATGAAAATTGAATACGTTTGTCATAGGGAGTTTCTTTGTAAGTAAAATTGAATATTCAGAGACGAAATCTGAGTTATCCAGCCTTGATGGACTCCGACTGTCCGGAGATTGACTGCGTGTATTGATAGCAATATGTGTATAAATATCTATTCCTGATATTAATATAATCTAAGCGTATTTGCAAATTTTCTTCATTTTCATTCTGCAAACTAGGGAATCGTTGACGAAATTAGGCATGATTTTGATTTATTCGAAGATAAATCGATAAATAAAGATGATGATGATGATTTATTCGAAGGTTAACTTCATGTACCTATGCTGTCTCTTTCAATTTTCGTTTTAGAAAATAAAAAGAAACACCTTTGACATATAACAGTAACTTCCATATAAATAATCAAAATATAATAAGAAATTCATTACATTTATAACAAAATACGAAATTGCAATATTACGTTCATTTAAGTTTATCCACAATAAACGAGTTTCGTCTAACAAGTAAGACGGAAATATATTTTAGTAATTCTACTTAACACAGCCTACAAACATATAGAAATGTTTTAATAGAACGTGTTTACTTGAAAATGAAATACAATACATTTTTTATTTGTTCTGGAAATTTCCAACGTATATACATTTGTTTCTATTGAGTGTACGGTATAGGAATAGAATATCCATGATACGTAATGCGTCGCCGCCCACCGCCCGTGGTTGAAAATTAAATTTCTCCAGCGCCGCTGCACTGCTGTTGACAGCAATCATCTCTTTTTCTCCATCCACTCCACCGGCCGATGGACTAACTCAATTATCTGGACATTTGAGTTGCATTTCGGTTGTTTAAGGGCTTGGTTAGTAGTTTAACTTGGTTATAACTATAACCTTTAATGCCCATAGTTGGGCAACGTTCTTCCCGAGGTTGTGGTGTGGATCCGAAAGATACTTTAGCAGTCATGTCGACTTCCAGAGTTATGGATTACTGGTAACAAAATTGTTTAATTTGTAATTGCATGTAAGACTTCTGACGAGGCTCAAAGATTAATACTCAATGATGATAACTGCACACAAAGTAGCTTCACTTTCCAAGTCTCTTTCAATCTGCTACTGTTTCAGAGCTACAAGTGTTTCAGTGGACTCCTCCATGATGGCGTCAAAAATATATGCATTGAGAAGGCTGGACCATAATTGAATCAAATCGAATACACATACATCCATAGTAATACTAATATACTAATATTAATATACTAATATTAATATACTAATATTAATATACTAATATTAATATACTAATATTAATATACTAATACTAATACTAGTACTAGTAAGGCTACTTTTAATCCTAGAATTCCCACGAGGTCGTTATTTACGCAGGGAAAACTTTCTGACACACTGACTTCTATGCGGGCGAAGCCGCGGGCACAACAAGTACATATATAAACGTAGATAAAGGAACAATACAACAATGGTCTAGCGGTGAACTTGACTGCTGAAAACTTGTAAAAACATTGATCCGAAATCATAACTATGAAAAAATCTTGCACTGTCATTTATCGCACATTTAAATAGATCTCTTTTAATTTATAATTATTAATCTCTTTTGTTCACTCCTTCATTTTGTATACTTTTTAACACTATTTTAATTTGCATTTGTCCTTGTAACTCAATTGTACGTTCAACTTTTTCTGCACAATTTTCGAACATTACAATATCCAGCAGTACACCGTTGCCTGCGACCCTTGCCACGTCCCACGGCTACATTTATGTTTTGCTCTCCACTGCAAGGGGCTGAGAATGGACTCTAAGTCGCTACTCCACTGCACAGAACAACGGGCACCTTTACATGTGGGGTACGAAATCTCCTAAAATCGCCATCAAAACACGCCAAGTTGTTCGGTAACCTGTGCATGTGTAGTTGTAAACATTTGATGGCTATAACAATGTCCCGCTGAGCCGCTAACGTATATTGCGGACTCGCGGACCGTTCTCAAATAAATTAAATCGGTTCGGCCGGGGTCGTACACCGTGTAGGGCTGTCCGTTCGGTGGGCTCAATGTCTGCGCCTATTATATAATCACACTAGGTCCCTGAAGGGGTAGACAGAGAGCACCAAATGGAAAATATTTCAGTAGATACTAACAGACATGCATTTGCAAGTGCATTTTCTGCAACCATGACTCTCTTTATATATGGACGAGTTTTTTCTGACTTCTAATTGCCCCATCAGTCAATATTTGACTTGTGTAGCGAGCCTTGGACTCGCTGGGCACCAACGGGCATTGACATTAACATTTTATGTTTCGTTTTTTTTTCATCAGCCGATCTCTCTGGATTCACTATATGGTAATGGTGCAAAATGTAAGTTTAAAGTATCTTTGTATCGATGGCAATATCAAAAATCAATATATATATATATATGGGCGCAATGTCTCCTTTCCTATACGTAGCAAAATAAAAAAAAGATTTACGAGGCTAAATATACATCACCTCAAGTCCCTTACGCGGTAGACAGAGAGCAAATAAACTAAACTAAAATAATATTATAATAATTTACCCCGTCGAACATATTTCCTTTTTTCTTCCGAAAATTCTTTACCTTATAATAGAACTATTATTTATTATTTACCTCATATTAAATCTCATATAATCCTGCTTCCTAAATACACAACCCTAGCCGGCTGAAAGTCGTGTCCGAAATGATGTGGAATTGAAATCTAAATGGTTTTCTTTGAGGGTCGATTATGTCAATTTTTATCAAAAATCCTGAAGGGTTACTTTTATACTTTAATATTATTGCTTATTATAATATTGTGGAATACTGTCATACATGAATTGCACCTTGTAAGTAGCAACTAACTTATGAAACGCAACATCACGCCTGTAATCCCCGAAGAGTTCGACAGAGGGAGGGATACTCCCACGTTTCATCATATACGTTTACATTTCACCATACAATAGGTAACGAAGTAACGAAATAACTAACCTATGTTTTATGTAAAAGAAATGTTGCAGAAATATTTACCTGTTAGTAAAAATTATTGTTAAATAAATATTGGGGAACATCTCTGTCCCAGATATGTTCTCTAAAGCCACTAGTCAGGCAGAGTCTGTGCTACTGTTCTAAGCCACTTTCATATTTAGACACACATATTTTCTTGAATACTTTGATTTTAAAAATAGTCAAACCAATGATCGAGTTGATGTCGGAGTGGTCAAACTAATAATTTAAAGGAATTATTTTTTAAACCACTCCAACTAGATGCCCAAATAAATTTGCGTATTGACAGTCATATTTATACTCATATTTATAATCATACTGGTCATCAACATTACCGCCTATTTACCGACTATATAGTTGCATATAGGCCTCTCCAATAGCACGTCACTGAGTCATTACTCTGCGCGCTGCCAGCCACGCTGCGTCCTCATACTCAATATATATATATATATATATATATGTCAATATATACTCTATAGTCTTGATATATCACTGACACGTTGCACAATGCACCAGACTCGCACGCGTTGCACACAGGTGATGCTTACAATAAATAATACGTCTGCGACGATTAATTCACCGTGTCACATACAGAACTAACATCAATTGTGAATTAACTGTATCACACATTAGCGAAGGCAAAAACACGGGCAGACATTGAGAACGAAAATCACAATGACAGGTCTGTGCGCACTACACTAATATACACGATCCCATGTTTGCAAAGTAATGTTATATCACGCCTGTAATCCGCGAAGAGGTAGGTAGGTAGATGATTCTAATATTTTCCTACGTTTTACTAGTTCCGTTTATGTCTTACAATTGAACAGCTATTGAGTAGCGGGTGAGCCTATTTCCATGCACTGAATACATATCTAGACTCCGAGCCAATACTAGAAACTTGTTTTAAGTTATCTGAGTTGAAAAATTCTAACATATTCAAATCTCTCGATCTTGACCAAGGAGGCAGTCTTTTAATATTCTAGGTATATTTTTAAACTAGATACAAATATCCAAAATGAATAAAAATTACAAACAAAATAAGGAGTAGAAATTACAATGAGAATAATTTTATTATGCAAGGTGCAATGCGCATCGACCCTAACACGAAATCCATTTCACACTGATGCATTGTGAGGATGCGCTCCCACGCGTCAGTTTGCAACCGATAATCAGAACTAACTGATACAAATTATACAGATACTACTCAAGACGACCTCCTCAGTAATGAGTCATGTGTTATTATTTCTTTTTTTTTATGTCAGACTACCTCCTTGGTTTTAGTGGTTTATAAACGGGCAACTGCTGCGCGGAAATCCCAGCTTCGGTGCCGAATCAGGCAAAGTATTATAGATTTTTAACGTGAAATTCCAACTATACATGAATTTCTGCCGGTGGCTGACAATATGCTCACCTTCTATTCATCAGGATTAAGAACATAGCTGGTAAAATGGGAACGCTCTTCTGCCAAGCAATTCTAGTAAATACACGTGTGATGCTATGTTACCTAACGTAAACAACAATAATAAACGAAACGTCAAATAGGTATTTCCACTTGAATTACTCCACCAAGCAACAAGTTACACAAATCGGCTGACATTTACTGTGTCTTCGCGCGCGTTTTTAAACGAAGCTCGTTCCCAATTTCGTGGCATTCAAGCAAACACCATTAAAGGCGCCGCACATAATTAAGTGTTAGCACCATATTAGCGGACATCGCACTAGATGATCGCCGCCTGGCGTAATGTTAATTGTCGTGTGTACGTGAGTCTGGGCGGCGCGGACACACCGCCACGTGGGCACACTAGCGTGGTTCACAATAATAAATATTTCTGTTCTAAATTTAAAAAAAGTCATCTTTGCGCGCTGTTTGTTAGATACGTATTATATTTAACGTAAACCTTTTAAAGCCTCAGATTTGTGCTCGTAAAATACATGAAAAATCTCGAGTCGGATTCCAATAGCAATCTTAAACGTTTTAAATGGCAACAGGCTCACCACCTATTCTATAGTGGGACGTAAACTGTGAAACGTGGGAGTGTTCTGCACTCCTCTGCCTACGTCTTCGGGGATTACAGGCGTGATGTTACGTATTACGTACAAAAATTTTAAAGGTACAAAATCTCGTACTTAACCAGCATGGCTGTTACCGCCTTCAATCCAGCATTACATGACAACAGTGTAACGACAAAACAGCATATATGTGTATGGTATGTATGACAATGGCTAGACGACAGTACTCGAAGTGGCGTTAAAGAATTTGCTGGGTGAACCGTGGAGCCGCCTGTCTGCGGAAGCAGGTAGTAAAACGTCCAGGTTACGCGGAAAATGCCTATCAGATACCGCACCTTTGTTAGTCGGCGGACCCCGCGCCGATGTGCCTATTCCAACAGGCGCACCGAACACAACATTTGCATATGAGGCTCGAGCCTTTATTATAATTAAACACGCCAGATATCGTTTAAGATTGCAATTTTTATTATTACTATAAGCTAATGCAATACCCACCTGCCGTGTAAATACAGTGTTTAAACTACAAACCATGTTAACGTCATACACGCGAAATTACTCGTGTAGGTTTGTCCATTGCGTTTCCATTAGAAAACAGTTTATCTATTTGATCAGTTTAATCAGTTTAATGGTACGAATTTCGTTACAACTTCAAAGCCTAGCTTCGTTTCTGGGAGAGGATCTCAGCCACATGTATTGGATATACGCGTTTAAATGTGTTAACAAAAAATGAATATAGTTTAGTTGTTTAGTCATTTTGAATACAGTCACATTTGGGAAATACAAATGCAAATAAAAGAAATCGTATTTAATGGTAGGTACTGCTTAATTCTTAAAGAAAAAGACAATTAAGATTGATGCGAACGAAGTACAGGAAACGGTTGCGAAACGAGTGCAAACGAAGCCGCAGGTATCAGCTAGTGTTAATATATTCCATCAGATTATTCTCAGGATGTACTCGTAAAGTGCATTGCTGTGACAGATGAACCACAATCACCTTGACGGTTATTCTGCAAACACAAGGTGTTCACTGCTACTGCGTGGTTCGAATGGTCACGACCCATAACATCATTCCCGTATTTCGTCGAAAAGGAAGGCAGAAGAACTCGAAATGGTAATATTAAGAATATTCATTCACCTGTGCACGATTATTTTACTACGGGCTTTAAATGTGTAATCCTTTTGATGATTAAATGATTTAAATGTCGCCCTTTTTTACTTAGTTGAGTTAAATTTTATTACAATCCATTAAGATTCTAATAAAAATCTGATAATAGGCTTTTTGCTCGTACAAACACGCCGCTGTGACGTCATCAGCACGTCTCTGGTTAACGCTATACGTGGGTTGTATGTTAAAATATCATTTATTATCCATATGCTCTGAACACCGTATATTTATTTGTTTTTTCCTGTTATTATTGTACAAGTGTGTATTAACAGCTGTCAAAAAGTCAGATAGTGTCGGAAGAATGTAAATGTTTTCGATGTTCGATGGCAGATAAGATATAAGTAAAACTAAACAAGTGTTTTAAGAGCATTTAATTACTAATTGATATGTCATATAACGTTTAGTTTTACACCTTATATTTGAACGTCTCTATAATATTTACTTTGACAAGAGGCTCTTCAAGAAAAGCTTACAGACAGCTTCCCTTTAAAGCCAGCAACGCAATGGCCACTTCTCGGGTCTCGGGTCTATGTATGGGCGATCGTGATCACTTAACACCAGGTGGCCCGTTTACTTGTTTGCAAAGGCAAATGTATCAAAAAAATATTTCTCTGCATTTTATTTATCACTATCACAGTGAGAAATTTAAATTATTAGTAGATGCACACTCCACTCATATATGTGTATCTATCACAGAATGTACACTTTAACGAAACGCTTAGAACTTAAGAATAAATAAAACGCAGCTTTATAAACGATTTAAAAAAACTATGCTCGCGCCATAAATATTGAACAATGTCATGTGAATCGAGCCTAAGTATCGAAAGATATCATTAATTGAATTATTTCCGTATTACGCGTGTAATTATGAAACCCAGTATCGAATGTCAGCTATATTAACTAGCATTTATGTCCTACAAATACCTGTTTTAATCGCATAAATGGATGGATGGATAGTGCAAAGACGCGCGCGACCGTTAATCAGGACGCGTTAAGACGCGCGCGTCTGAAATAGTTGATGACTCGGATGTATTCGATTACAGCATTCCGATGATCAGCGACTCGAATTAAATGGTAACGATGTTATAGTTACGTGATATCACGCCTATAATTTCCGATGAGTGAGTGGTGGTAAAGTGGTAAGTTTATTGCCATCCACCTACTAGAAAAACAAAATTAGTGAAGCCGATAGTGCCCGATCCGGAATTTGAACCCATGACCCCGATCGGCAATCACAGTCGCAAACAACACGACCAACGAGGCAGTCATAAAAATGTCTATTTGTACTTAATTAGATTGTATAATACGTACTTATTTAGATTCTTTTTAGTCTGAGCACTTAGGCACCGTACAAATGTTCCTCCAAAGTAAGAATTGAACCTACAAACACATGCTATCAGGGTTACTATCAGGGTCACTAACTACGAGACCAATGCTACTTCCCGTGGGAAGATAGCAAATGAATGTTCATGCATATATTACTGTTGTTAACTTAACATAACTTTATCTTCTCGCCAATAAATAGCATCTTGTAAAACATTAACGACAAAGTGCCGCTGTGAGCAAAAAAGGTTAGACAACGGTTAGCGGCCAGACCGCCACCTAGCGGCGCGCGGTGGCTTTCGAACGTTTTGCATATAATATAATGTGAGGCAAAAACAGCGCACGCCTGCCGCACTGCTAACCGCTGAATTTTGAGCGATGAGGAACATTCTCTATTTACAGTAAATTTTGTGTAGATGTTACAAAAATATTTTTTTGTTTTTATAAATTTTAAAACAAATTGGAATGAAATCAAAGAAACTTTGAAGATATGTAATGATCAATAAGTAATAATAAGACTAAAATATATTACATATTGTTAATTTGTTTGTTGAATGCCTCATTAGGCGAGTAAGTAAAAGCGCGAGTACTGATGGAGAGGATCTAGGTTTAAATTTTGGGTCGGGTATTATTGGATATTTAAAAATTAAAATGTCTTATTAAAATTTCCAGTAGTCGCTTGAAATCTATATATACGTGCCCGGTATGGCATGGCTTGGCTCGCCACCTATTCCATAGTGGGACGTAAATGTAAGTGGTGAAACGTGGGCATGTTCTGCATTCCTCTGCCTGCCTCTTCTGGGTTGCCAGGCGTTGTGTAACGTTTTGTGTGATGTTGCAGCATACAATGTACATACACTGTGAAAACATCGTATAAAGTTTGTAAAATCCGTGATCTCTGTTCAATATAATTATCTGTAAAGGTATTCCATTTTAAATATAGTGGAAGGATATTGGTAAACACTATGGTAAACCTTGTGTAACTCAGGTAAGATGTTGAGATCCTATATCTACTTAAAAAATTTATTAGATCTCAATCTTATTATCCACATTTCAGTTACCTATGTCATCCACGTATTACTCGTGTGTGTACATACATAATTAGTTAACGTCGTATTACCATGGCAATATTTTTCTTAACAGTTGTATTTAAGCATCTTACAGTTTTCTCATCTATCTTTAAATTTTTATTTGTAATAAAATCATTCTGCTCCCTTTTCCCTGGTTTGTCAAACTTGGCACCAAACGAACACCGCGTGTTGTCGTGTAAATGAAATAAAGAAAATGAATTGGTATATATTTTATACCAAGTTATATACGAATTAAATTCCACTGTATCTGTTCCCGGAAGTCAAATTGAATTAAACGATAATAATTAATAATTAACAATAATTAACGATACAGTCGTTTATCATTTGAATTCATAAAAGTACGTTCTAACTACATTTAAG
>DWEJ01001818.1:0-12352 GCA_018245835.1 Mysoria sejanus stolli | reverse complement strand
CGTCAAGGCTGTGTGTAGTCAATAAATTGACTACAAACAGTCTAACAGTGCGATAGACTTAGAAAGTCGTACACGTCAGAATATAGAGGTTTTAGGCACGACGGGCGTGACTAAAAGAAATTCGGGACACAGCGAACGGCACGTCTGAGACGGATGGACGCTGGGGCCGGAATTGTGTTGACAAATCTGCAGTCATACAGGCGCTATATACAGGATACAGCGCCGTCTGGCGGAGTAAATTGTGTTTATATTATCAAATCGTTTGTTCAATTGCTGTATCTAAACGACTGATTAATTTCAGACTGCCTAACGACCGACAGCTCGCTACAAATAGAATGGACGTGTGTTTATTGGGTTTTTTATGTGTTGGTAGTGGCAGTTGTTCCCTGGTGGCGATTTACCACTGTTGTAAAAAACACAAAGTATGCACGTCCGGTCCTGTTCAATGATATTGATAGACATAGATCACTTTATAACGAATACAAGGAGATCTTAAAATATAAGAGGATTTTGAGTTTATAATATCTATAACGATAAACGTCACGTCACGCCTGTGAATCCCCCTAGCACAACTACTAAAAATGGATACTGGAAATTTGAGGTAGAACAATCCAATATTACCTGATCTGGGGATTGTTCCAAAAATCTCTCGAGCACTAGTCGCAATCACTTGACCAGCGATACAGTCTTCTATAATAATCATGTGTTAATGTTATAATATCTTATTATCCTGAATTATTATGTATCCTGAGTTATTAAGCTAAACCTTTGTTACAGCCACCTAACAAACAATTAATAAATATATACTTGTATAGACAATTTTTACACTGACAGGAAAAATATGTACTGATTACAGAAATATTAGTTCTATGTGAAAAACTGAACGCATAGGTAACCCTATCACTAAATACTGCACCAAAGAGGCAGTTAAGCTATCTCTGTACATACGAAGATAACAGAAATAAACAATGTACTTAAATATTTATAAAACTCTAGTCAGATTGGTGTTCCATAGATTGTGTGCAAAGTGATGTTTGTTTTAATTTGTCTTCTCAGAACGGTTACCTACACAACTGGGAGTTTGAATGTTCACGTTCACGTTCATTTTCACGTAGAAAAGATAATTTTTCAGAATCGCTTTATCCGGAACAGTGTTCAATAAATTGATATGCTGAATAGCATAAACATTGTCTGCGAAGCCACGGGCTGCGTTGCAAAGATTACATTACCAATACAAACAAATGGTTCATGTTCGCCGCTGTAAGCTCTACATGTAGAGCATGGAACAAGTTTGTTCACTTGCATAGGCTCCGAGTTTTGTATCCTCATTGTTTGCAAATTGATTTCATTGTGCAACTCTTCCATACTTTTTATAATGTAGAGAAGAGAGAATGTGTTTGAATTAATCAATTATTTCAACTTTTTAAAATATTCTTTTTAAAAAACTATGTTTTATTAAAATTATTAATAAATTATTATTAAAATATTCTTTGCGAGTAGGACTTTACGAACTTTGAGGAATAATTTGATGTTTGTTTTAAATGAAAAGAAAATATATACACTCATAGAAAATATATCGACTGCCTCGTTGGTCCTGTTGGTTGCAAGTGTGACTGCCGATCGGGAGGTCCCGGGTTCGATTCCCGGGTCGAACACTTCAAAAACTTTTTCTAATTTAGAAATTTTCAAGAAAATTTAAATTAAAATTCTAGTAGTGGTTCGGAGTCTGGATATGTGCCCGATGCATGGCAATAGGCTCACCAACTGTTCCATAGTGGGACTGAAACGTAACTGGTGAAACGTGGAATTGTTCTGCATTCTTCTGCCTACCTCTTCGGAGATTACAGGCGTGAAGTTACCTCACATATCTCCTACATATATTTCCTACATAATAACTATTCGCTCACTAATAAAAAACAAACGAAAGAGATTAATACATAATCAGGCTCCCCGAATAAACGCATGTTTTTTGGAGAATCTCGAGGATGTCAAGTGCCCTGAATTTTCGCAAGCAGTGATCATTTTACTAACTAAATTACCACGTTGCATTTAGAGACGGTACTAGATTTGAGAAAACGGGAAAACGTCATCCGCGTGGTACTATTATGCTAAGTGACTATTAATAGAGAGTGGTGCACTAGTCTGCTCTCGACTCTCGCTGTGCTCACCATCTGAGAAAGCTCCTACCGCTCGGTGAAAACCCTACGATATAGCAGCTGTCACGCATACTTTAATGTGTCTGCAGCTTTCAAAAATGACCGGCCAAACTAAACAAGTCCGCTGTGAAGGTACCTTGTGCTGATAGCGTCATAATAATATTGCAAAGCTTTTACTTGTACCTCATTTATGTTACAATTCAGGTTACGTATGCTTTTAGGACGGCTGCATTAAATTTTTATTATATTTTCACATTGATATCGATGAAGATAAATTGAGCATTCTAACCTTGTGGTTGTAAATATCTGATATTATGTTCTGTACATGAACTCACGGTTGGTTGAGTACCTTGCAAAATGCTCATCAAAATGTCCATTCAAACATTTTTGCCCACTGAACAACAGATTTTATAGAGTTCTTTCTGAAGGGGATCTAGAATATTAATGCTACTTGTATAATGGCATTACGTATTCTATAACACTCACTTCGTTATTATTGACTTTGGACAAAAAAGCGGAACAGTGCAGTGAAAGTGCATCGCGACTATTGTGCCCGCGCAGCATTCGGAACACTTTTCAGAGCAGAGGAGAGAAACGTAAGAAAGCGCCAAAAAGCGGGAGAAGGCGAAGTAAAATTTGAAAGCGCTACACAATAGCGCGTTGTCGAAATTGGAAAGTTACCGCTCAAGCGCGCTCGTTGCGTAACAGCTCTTACGGGCCGCGGCGTGACGCCGACGAAAGGTACCGCGCGTGACGTCAGCGCACGAAAGTGCATCGGCCGCCGCCCCGCCGCGCGCCGAGGGCAGCTGCACGTGCGTTGCAGCACTGCGCTTCCTGCATCGGAGGACTTTCTATTGGGAAACCGTCGTTGCATGCGCTCGCCTTCTCTCTAACTCACGGTTGGGAAATTCGACACTCACGCGCACCGGCCTCTCTACGAGATGCAGCTAGTTGAGCAACGCGCTTACTGCTCGCTGAGCTCTTACACAATCCCATACTGTTACTTAGCCTTAGCCGTTACAATTTATATAAAACTACTTACACTTTTATAAAGCTCTACAGTCTTTCGTAAAGTATCCTGAAACAAACAAATACGTTTACATTATTATTCTGCTTAAGTGATAAAACGGGTCTCAAAACAAAAAATTGTTTTGAAAACTTTACAGATGGTTACTAAAAGTACGTCAATACATAGGCGGTTGTTTTCGACATTGTTCGCATCAATTTACTATATTCACAAATTTTTATTGAATTTGAATAGTTGCCACAAAATATTAAAAATCATGAACATCATTTATATTTTCATTTCTTTTTAATCACGCTATATAAATATTGCTTTATTCAATAATTCTTGGGGTTACTGGCAACATGTTTTGCAATGTTCCGTACTTCTCGGAGCAATTCCCTGGAACCGAATCCAACGTTCATGAAACCTCTTGGCGTTCACTTTACGTAAAGCTTTGGCTTGTGCCTCTATGCATAATATATTAGATACTCTAAGTTTATGCACTGTATATAAATTATACGTTTGTTTACGATTCATAATGCTGTTTAGTACATAAAGGATTTTCAATATTTTATAGCCATTAATATTTTAGTTATAGGTATAATAATATTCATGTTGTTGAATTACATGTCCGTTTTCCTTTTAAAGTTATTAGTGTGTGAACAACATCGATCACTATACGAGTATATCAAAACGTTTCCTCATTAAAATATCCTTGTCATCCTTCAAATGCATTCTCAACAAGTGCATGTATTCGAAAAAAAATACACACAAAAAAAATAGCAAATCGCATCAGTGTTAAATAAAAAAATATTCACAGCGATATTTACAATACAATCAGTGTCAGACATGAATACAATTGGTGCGTACGTTTCGTACATGAACGGCGCAGCGAGGGCGCCGCGTGGAACTGGGTCTCAAAACCTTGCACAGTAGCAATAGATCGTTCCACGGTAACGGCACTTTCTAAAACACGAGCATTGTCTAACACGGAGTCCGTAAGCCACTCTAAAATTGTATCCACGCTACACCGTATCGAAATCAATTCTACATGTTTGCCGCTCCGAAATCGATACACTCCTTGACACTGTTCGCTTTTACTATATGAATGGGTGTGCTTTATAAATATCCATAACACATTCATTTTTTAACGCTACGACTACGTCCACGTGATCCTAGTATCCCTGTAAACGTATAAAACAATTGGTTACCAGAGTTATTCATCGCAATCACATCCAAGTGCAAAGCCATACAAAGGAGTCGAGTTCAAACGTCTAGGTTGTACATCAATCCTTGCTTCTGCAATTTACGCTTCATAGGAATATAATGGCAGTACTGTACAAATGTCACGCTGATTGACCAATAAGTAAGAGAGTTAAAAAAAATTGAGGTCTCAACTACGCGGGACGCTCCTCGAAGGAGTTCATGGTTGAATGGAACATGTACAGTATTCAAATAACCCTATGTGTCTCAATCTGCGTCTTTCCTCTACACCATAAGGTCCAATATGCAATGGCAAATTAAAGCCAGTTCCTAATTGTCAGATTGAGAACGCCCGTAAATGTAATAATAAATTAATCTTTAGCCGCTAATAGATAAGGTCGTTTTTTGATTATAACAACACGGCATTCAAGAAGTAGGTTGAGACAACTCACGCCTAGATACACTTGTATATCACAAGATTCATTATCTCTATACAACGCAAGATGGTGTGCAATCAATAATGAACTATGCAAATGTAAATAATGAAAACTAAATATTTTAGCAAGGGTGAAAATATCAGTGATGCATTAAATGACTCTCGAGTCAAAATATTTTTGTTCTCCAAATTAATGTAATGTAATTGAAAAAACATAACTAATATACATTGAATTCTATATAAATAAATGTATACGAATTAACTAACTGATCATATCTTACAGTTGCATTTGGTGTTTAAATAACTGGCCGTCCACTTGTTGATTTTGTTTCATATTGGAAAAGCTGAGTGAGAACCATTTTAATTAACATCACATTTAATTTACCCCCAGCCAAACCATATTTTCAACATGTACATACATACTTTACTTACATATTAAATAACATTTTACGTGCGCAATATGTACATTGGTCGTCAGTGCCCAAGCATGAAATAATCAAATTATAGAAAATTCCTAAAATGTACATAGAAAATAACAATGTACACAAATTGTTTTTGTAACGTTTTTTAAAAATGAATAACTTCCTTGACTCGGTTTAACCTTTCTTCTAATCATGTGTGAATGTTAAAAAAGTGTGCGCGAATAATCGCTCAGTCTTACTTTAAAGATATTTGTCAAATGTTAAAATAAAACTAATTTTTCGTTTTCGGTTGAATCGATCGCCTAGATTAACAAATAGCGACTGAAAAGCGAACTTTCTATAGCGGAGGCGAGCGGGCAAACGGCAAAAGTTACGATATCTCGGGTGATATAATAACCGACGGCAGCGGCGCTAGTGCTAGCTGGGTGCGCGGCCGAGACGTGCCCACACGCTGGCACACGCACTGTACCAAGCACCATTTACACGGGAATACAGCACTTTATCATAGCACATATCACATAGAGCTGCTGCAGTTGAAAAAATAATATGTAGTAGAGAATTAAAGTTTAATACTATGTAATGTTTCGACTGTTTCTACGGTCTATTAACCGTATAGTGTGTTATTTACATGTAACAACAAATCAATTGGAAATCTAAAAGAACAGTCAGATCACCTGATAATAATATTTTCTTATATTAGATCCAAGGATATTAAGCTTTCCTTTATATGTTTAATTAATATTTGTCTTGCCAAATTATGTATGCTCGCATCGGATATTCAAATTTCGAATCTGAGATTACAAAAGGAGTCATTGCATAGTCGAATTCTTTATGCCTCATCCATCTCAGGCGCTGAACACATCACTGTCCATCCTATTCCACTACACCAGCGGGTATTCATTAACCCCATCGCATACACGATTAGAGATCGTACGATAATTAGAAACTACCAAAAACCGAGTCGCATTATGAATATCTAATAAGCCTAGCAAAATTATTATTAAGCAGGCTGGCTGCTAAATTGCAAGAGATCTCGCCGAGAAATACGTTCACCGTCCTAGATGCGCGGTACTTTCGTTTTGAAATCGGCTCGCACAATTGGCCGTATCAAGATACGAGCGAGCTGGCTGTAAGTCGCCTAACGGCGGCGGAATGCATTCCACCGTTTCAAATTCGTCATTAGACGATTTGTTTATTGTTAGTATAATTCAAGTGATTGAATCCTTGCATACGTCAGAGGCGAAATATTTTTAGTAGATACGTGAATGGAGAGTGACGAAATCCAATTTTATATACGGTTTTCGATTCAAAGGAAGCAGTTTAATTCAACTAGATTCGAAAGATCCAGGATCGGGATGGAGCGGCAACGATTAAGGATGATCTAAGTCCAGAAGTTGTCTACACTTCCTCAGACTTCTAAATGTTGATGATGACGACGATGGATGGTCCGATTTAATTGCTACTACTTGTATTATATACTTATATACGATTATTCATTTGTATTATTTATTATATCATTATTCTACCGTAATACCGGGCTCACAATACAATTCGAACCCGTTCAGATATATGCTTGGTTCAATATTGAATAAATAAATATCACCAACGCGCGTTTCCTGTCCAATTATTTCAACATTAAAATTTTACACAAGCCGAATAAATGCAATATTATTTTCCTAACAGTCAGTGGCTAAAGAGTGGAGTACAGCGAGTGGGCGAAGGTATCTTACTAATGCAGATCAGTTATTTATGTTCATCAAACATCACCGAGGCAGCAAGCAACATTTGCTGCCCACGACGCGCCACCTTCAACCGTGACATGAAATAGAAGAGGTCGCGGATACATTCTGTCATACGAAGTGTACGTCGATTTTAAAAATGTATGTCAAATTAAATCTAATCACCGTGCGGTCGATGCATAAAATACTATATTCGTAACAAATATGCTGGCTTTTCCAAGTTGTCATTTTAATTTACAAACTTCGATGATTAATATTTGCGATATTTCAATCGAATGCAAAACTGCCCTACTGAAGGTCACTGTGGGTTCGACTGTTCCTTATGTAGTATTTCGTAGTATAGTGACTTTGTACGCAAAAAATCCCCTTTTTTAATAAGAAATATAGTATACTGCAAAAATTATCTATATCTATGGCCACTAGAAGCCCGCTATTCAAAAGTCACATACAAAGATATATACATACATAAGTCACCAGTCAATAGTTACAAAGTTTTCAGTATCTACATTTATCCTCCTCGTGTAAATATTTAATTTATTAGTACTTAGTACAGCACACATGCTTACTTAATTAATTTATTAATATTATTTCCTTTTATTTTAATCTTATAAAAATGCTCACTCTATATTCTCTTCTATGACTTCGAATCTTGTTATATCATGCTATCATTTTAAATATACTTCACCTGTATATAACTACTGTTCGATGCGCTTTCAGGAAATTTCTACATGTTGCTTACGCTTAAATAGATGATAACTTGAAGATATGTAAAGAAAAACATGTAATATGGTGAACACATCTTTTAACGCCTATAAAAAGAAGTATTTCAACCTTAATATGCATTTTCTAATAGTGGCTCGCATTCCAGACTCAACACACACTCCATAGCGGGACGTAAACGTAATTGGTGAAGCATGCGAGTGTATAACACTCCTCTGCCTACCTCCTCGGAGATTACAGACGTGATGTTACGTTATATGCATTTTCCGATCAGCAACGTTCGAATCCTAATCAAGGTTTACACAGCACTTGACCGATTTTTTTAGATTACTACGCCCGAACTGAATATAATAAACCAAGGTCATCTATTATCGCTTACAGAATTCAGTTTAAAATATTTAGGTTACTATACGGACATTTTCCTGCTACATAAATAAATATATAGGACAATGATAACGACATTAGAGTATGTATAGTTATAAAAACCCAAAAGCTGCTTTGTAAATTTGGAGCGAAAAACAATATGTACATGAATGTACATGTAATTTTAATACTTGTGGATATTAACACGGACTAAATTTAATATCATTAATGCAGCCAATGTGCGCCAGATTTCATAACCGATCTCTCTGCGCCCTGATCTAGGTTAGGTGGTCGGCATCAGCGGCAGCGGCGGCGTATTGAGCGCGTCCGATGTTAACCCACATACATCGGTGGCACACATACAGCAGCGAGCTGGGGTCGAGAGTACCCGTAACAGCCGTAAACGTACGTAAAATTCGTGACCCCCCCCCTCTCCGTCCCTGTCAGCCTCCGCCTCTGTTCTCGCATCTCGACTACGTGCCACTAAACTTTTGTTAGATAAGAGCCAGCTTGCAATCGACCCGCCACATCTAACCTCCATTTTCACGTTTCGCCGTGTCCAGACCACTTAAGATAATCTCTCACCGCGAAAATTACGAATTTGACTGCATGGAAAGTATTATAATAGGTTAATTTTTATTACGAGTACCTACTACGTTTTAAAAACTCGTAAAAAGCGTTTAATGGTTGAATTAAATTTATAAACATACATACTCTAATTGTTCACGATGTATGGAGATTATTTTTATTATTGTCGTCATATGTAGGCCAGGGGGTTTGTGATGTAGGCAGAGATCATCAAGTGCCAAATAGCTCTATCCTCGCCGACGTCACGTGCTTCTTGTACATTCATCACTATTTCCATACACGTTAAACGTAAGATGCTTTATTAAACTCAGCTTTGTACCTCAGAAAATATGTACAATAAATTTGAAATCAAAAGCAAAGGTGAGTACAACAATAGAGCTTAAAGCACGCTTTAGCGCACTCGTTGATTGAAGTACGACGCGCGAGAGTGATGACCGCATCGATGAGAGGTATGAACGACGTAGAAGCGCACTCGCACTGTGCAACTGTGCAGTAAAGTTATTTCCACTGTATTATGACCAATGTAACAACTATGTACATCGTGAATAATGACATTGCTGCTAGGAGTGATTTTTGTTCGTTTCCACCGTTTGAGAACATCTAAAAGGTATATGTATGGTATCAAATACAGGATAATCTAACTGACGACAATTCTATAACCAGCCGTGAACTAAGCACGAAGCTTAAAATTAGAAATGCTTAAAATGTAAAGTTTTTACTGGGTATAAATTCCATAAAGTATAAGAAATAAGTTTTAATAAATAAGTTCCGATTAAATACTTGACCAAAAATATAAAGCTAGTAGAAGTACCATCGTAATATGTATTTAGATTAGTTTAGATCGATGATTTTTAGTATTTTTTTATAATTCTATACAGTTTGTGAGCAGCTTTAAGTTATGGATTTTGTTAACTATCGCATTAATTTCTGGCACGATAAAATATATAATAATGTACAGTCCGAATCGAAATCAGAGGACCTTATATCAAATTTGTAACCCAAGAGGATATTACTCGTATAGATAACAATTAAAGGAAGTGTTCGATTAAGTTTCTTTTGGTCATCTAATTGTTAAAAGTGCAATAAACCGATGCAGTGGTGCATTCGCTATGCCCACGAGGGTCGACGCCCGGCATGTCAGTATACACTACCACTAATCGATAACCTGATTTGCACCACACAACTTGTCATGATTCATCCGATACGTTGCCTAATTACTAATGTCATGCTACAGGGACCAGTTTTACGTCCGAAATTTTAGTATCGTTATTATTTAATCGAGAAATATCTATGTTTCATCGGTGATAGATTTTTTGTGATATTTTCTTTGGTACTAGAATATTGTTACCATAATATTGAAAGCATTATACATGTACTTTGTATGTCAAAAACTATAAATGTCACTGGGTCGTGAATTAAATGGAAAGATTACTATTAAAAGAAAACCCAAATGTTAACTCAGGCAAAGAAATGTTTATCCCACTAGACTTATTGTTCACTTTATGTGAAATTGAATAAACAAACGAACATAAAAATTCAATTAACAGTCTATCGACATTAGGGTCGTTTCTTACACATTATTAATGTAAGAGATAATAAAAAGAATCTGTTAATGACATTAATAAATGTTAATCATTAACAGAATAAGATTATACATGACCATTTAAACAAAATTATAGTAATTTACAAATATATAAACGAGAAAAGTAATCAGTATGATAATTATGGTAAATAGACATTTCACTGCACGTTAAATTTTACTTAATTCGAATAATGTAAATAAGCGGTAACGCCGAATAACTACATAGATGACATTCAATATAGCACGCACTTTTGAAATCAAGCCCTTTTATGACCTGCCTATCATTTACAAATAAGTGACACACCTCTGTACTATACAATAGATTAATGTACTTATGTTAGAACTTTGCATCTTATCACTGCACAAACATTATAAGATCAATATTAGCGATACACAACAAGGCACAGAACTTACGAGCTAAGCGAATAGCAATCCCTAAGTGTGAACGCAGAACATAAAAATATAGAGAAGGAAAAAAAAATATTAACAGAGCTATCAAGTATCGCGACATCGCGCTATATTGGAAGCACACGGCATGATGCGATAGTGCAGGGCGTCCAGGGCGCCCGAGGTCGACGGCCTCGGGATGGACGACAACGGACCAATGCGAGTTTTAATAACGCGACCTCATATCCTCATGGAAATGCATTGAGTAGAATGGTTTATGTTCGATCGATCACAATCCACCAGTAGATATTAATATGTATATCTAAAAAGTAAACCTTTGTTACGCGATTAGAAGCAAGGTTGACCGGTACAGAATGCCATCCGGTAATAAGAGCGAGCATTGTTGGCGCATGTACTTCGGATGTTGCATTGAAATATAAAAATATGTACTATAATATCAAGTACTAGTTTATTTATTCATGTGAAATACCTTAAATTAAGAACTGTGAAGGCGTACATTTTTACTATTTATGACATACTCTCCCACTCAAACTTAATTCACGGTTTCAATAAAAAAATATACATTAAAACACATCAGCTGTACATTTGTTACATTTTCAGACGTTCGAATTCGAGAACTACTGCAAGGGTATTGGTAGATGATTTAATAGTACTAGAACAATTAGAGGATATTGTAGAGGTACTTACCAACGTTTGAGGTTCCACACGACAGCAACAGTTCGGTATCTAAGGAACAAGATGGAAGCAATATAAACGCGTAAACGCGGTCCAGGTGAGATCATTCACTTTCGTAATACACATCTAAGAAAGCTGCCTTGTGTAACTGAGAGCGCTGGTGTAAAAATGAGAAAAAGTATGCTCCAATGATACGAACATTATGTCGTGGACGAAGACTCATCTGTCCGGAGAAAATAAGTCAGATGTTGATAGATAAGGGTTCAAAAGACTTTGAAACTAGCGGGCGTGTAAAAAATACGTGATGAATGTGAAATAAGCACGTTAGGTTTGCAAGGTTAGGAGAATTTGGTCCTGGCGTTATAATACATATATTAATATCTATGCATATAAATCGTTCAGTCAAGGTACTCATTGTATCGTACCATATAAAGAGGATTAGTAACAACAAAGCATTCATTGTATAGTTCGTTTGTATATATGTATCTATTTATTTATATATTCAATTATTAATTAAATTATACGTTTATATACTATTCATTTAGTGTATCTTAATATTTTATTGTTACCGCCAATCGCCTATTTCTCACCATCACCAACAGGTGGTAGAACCCTCTGTGGTTCGACTCCGGCGGCACCACCGCCACATCTATTTCTGCTTTATAACAGCAGTGTGAAGCGCTGCTGTGCTCTGGTTTGAAGGGTGTGGTAAGGGAGACATACTTCCTCGAGGCATTCCAGCTTAGTCCTCAAGGGTAGAGGTGCATCTGTAGTCGACCTGAGATAGGAATCTAATCTTATCTGATGGTTGATTACAAATATCCATGGGCGGCAGTAGCCACTTACCATCCGGTGGACTGCATGCTCGTCTGCTACTTCCATATTATAAAAAAAAATCACCAATAGTAGTAACGTGGCTGGTAGATAATGGTAGACACCAGGCATTAAGTCCGCCTTGCGTACAATGTACCAAAATTGTATGTAAACGTAACTTCACGCCTGTAATCCCCGAAGAGGTAGGCAGAGGAATGCACAACATTCCCACGTTTCACCG
>DWEJ01001817.1:0-12353 GCA_018245835.1 Mysoria sejanus stolli | reverse complement strand
CATTGCGGAGCTGGAGTTACATGACACCAAGCATGTTTATCATTTAAATAATCATTTACTTTGTAATATGCTTTTTTTACAAAGATTTGTTTTAATGCTCTAATAGTTCTAGAAATTTGTGTAATGCCAAAAAGTCAATTGTAAAATAATAAAACAATACTTTAAATTTTTTTGCAATCACTACTTAGTATTCTTGTTACTATTACTTTACACTGATAGTCTTTGATTGTCAAAGAAATATTAAAAAATATAGTATAGAATATGGTCTGGTATGGTATAGAACGTTGATAATTGTTTGACATTTTTTAGTCTGTACGAGTACGATGATTTGAGGTAAATGCCAGTTTTAATATCATTCTAAAGGTGATATATCACGATATTTAAAGTTATGTCTGAAAACTTAATAGTCAGGGTGAATAATTTCAAGTCGAAACCTTTCAAAGAAGAAAAATACACAATGTATGTTATCCTCTTTTCTTTATAACATCTTTTGGGGATATATCATTTAGAGAGTCTTAGAATATTTGGAGGAAACCACTGTGGGAAGTGAAATTAAAATCACCATTCTGATATGTCGATGCCTTCACATTACTTATATCTGTAGAATACAAACCTTTAGAGCTTTTTGATACATAAGGTGAAGTGAAATCTCAATAAGTTACTTGAAAATCAAAGCTGTGCTTGACCAACGACCTGGACACACAAGAGAGAATCGGTTGATTTAGAGGTCGTGTAGGTTTGGGTGCCGAGATATAACGATCGCTTATCAAAGAGGCTCTAATACGAGGCCTGTATAGATAGTCTCTATATTGAAAATGTCGAGAATATGTTAAGACTTTTAATAAAACCAAATAAAGATTACTAAGGACTTTAGTATTTTCAATATCTTATGCTCCTTGATGATATCATACAGATGTTTGAAGGAAGATGAATGGCAAGGGCGGAAGATGGAAGGAAGATTGAACGAAAATTGACTATTGGATTATGTGATAAAGATCGACCAAGTAAAAATCATATATCATGAATAAAAGTCATAATATCATGAGTAACATTTGTAGTTGTTAAGAGGCTATCCGAAGACTGGTGTCTGAGAAATAACACATTAACGACACTGGCAGAACTTAGCAACTTTGCACTACGCTTAGCAATGAATAATTCGAATAAGAAGATCTTATTTTATGATACATCAGTAAATTATTTATTATTAAAAATTTTAAATGGCTTATAAATATTATCATTAGCTTCTTTGCTCTTGTCTTTTCTTAATAGCGTCATTCTAAGAAATTTGCAAACCTGCATTTGAGAATTTGTATACAATTTTTTTTATGTATAGACCGACAATTTTAAACTGTTTTTAGTCATTTTTAGCTCAGCCAATATAACTTATATTCTGAAAATGGTAATGAACATTGGAATTTGTGAAAAGAGAAATACGAGTATGTAATAACAATATAAATTATGCTGAAGACGACTTAACTCACGTGCACCAGCCGGAGATAAGATAGTTTGTTTAAAGCTTATTAGCTTATAACCTATAGTTATGACGTAGTGAAGCTCAAGGAAATGACGCATGTAGGTATGGTTCTGTACTAATACATGTGTAATTATTGACAGGACATTAGTGCAAAGTACGATATAACTCAGCCGCTAGACACAGAGTCCCAGACATCCTACTGTACTGCATCGCGCCGAGCTACGTACTCTATCGCCCACCTTTTGTGGTATACGTCATAAGTGAACAGATCATTCTGAGAAGTTTGACCAGGTTTGACCACAACGTGACGTACGTTGAATGTTATTTTTCCGAAAATTAGGTAATCCTAGAAATTACTGATGTTTACTCATTATATTATAACGTTGAGTTAACGTATGTATGTGGTTTTTAAATTTCATGTTAAAAAGAAAAATTTTGATTTCTTTAGTAGAGGCAGTTACCATAATTTAATAATGAGTTGTTATTGTTATATCTATTAATCTTCACCTTTATTAAAAAAGAAATGTAAACTACAACTCCATGAGCACGCCATAACCAAGCGATTGAGGAGATTAATCTGTGACAGCAGTGATTGAATAATTGATTATTAAGTTAAATAATTACTAATAGCTCAACTTGTGTTTAATATAATTGCTGTGTTCATCACGTGGAATGTATCGATGGGTATTTATAAATAGGTACTCAAATTTGATAAAGGGTTTCATTAGGTTTGTGATTGGGAGTAACAATACGAGTATAAACATGATTTTCGACTTGATAGTTAACCCTATGTTTACTTATAGTTTTATTTCGTGTACAAAATGGCGGATTTAACGCCTTATTTACTAGTAACGGTTAGACAAAACGGATGTCAATTAAACTAAATGAACAATTCAATCGACTGTCCTAGAATATACATGTCCGGCTTCTATATGACTGTGAATATGAAGAGGTGATTATTACATTTCCAACTGAATCACAGAATGAACGGTTTTTCCGTTAACAGAATTGTATTGTTGTGAGAGTCAACAATAGGCACAATAACATGTACAAGTGTAGACCATTTGTTTAGTATGCCAGCCGAAAGATGTCATGTAACCCTTAGGGTAAGTCCATACAAACTCACTCCACTAACATGCACACAGTAACTATCTTAAGGATGTTAATAATATAATGTAATTGCTGACAAAATATGTAATTTACCGCTCAAATCTGCATTACCCATTAGAATATAACTTAACGTAACTTTATTGTAATAACAAATAAACAAGGAATTAATCAGTTTAATTACAGAGTTGTAATAACATCGTTTTACATTTAGGTATAAGTAGTACATAATGTTAGTAAGTGTATCACACACAGCTTTCTGACTGATACAAATATTATCGTGGGTAATAAGAGCAAGATCTGGCTCAACGAATGGAGTCCCTGACCATAAAATATGTAAAATAAATAGGAAATAACGTGAAAATGAAAAACAAAATATGGGTACATAGTTAAAAGAACCAGCCAAGCACCAACGTGAGGAAGTAAATTCAGGGTAATTGCTAGTAATTTTAAATGAAATCATTGTGGAGAATGTAAAGAACTGGTCCCATGTGCTATCAAACATACGTTAGTTGAGTAAGTCATCTAGATATTCTGAATCATCGTGAATTGAATTTCGCGACAGTTGCGGACATAATTTAGGTTGTTACCCTCACAAGCCATCACTGAGTATTGATACCAAGATAATATTTATAATTTCTTAATACCTGCCCATAGTACAACGTAAACGTATCTGTTGAATCGTAGGAGTATACTACACTCCTCGGCCTATTTCTTCGGGGTTTTACAGGGATAATGCTATGTCTCTATTCTTATTAATATCCTGTCGATTTATCATTGAATACAGTGAAAATATTGTCATTATAAAGATTTTCTATCATGTATTGTAACATTCTATATATATTCAATGGGCGTTTTCAAAATATTTTTCATTGGCAATTTTTTTTCTGCAAAATTCATTTCAATTGAAGCAGACAAAGGAATCCGGGCCGTTGGTGCAGTTTATTCAAGAAAGAACCCAAGCGATAGCATCGCGGACATCGTGTATGTAGCGACAATGTTCGTTTGTATTATCAGATCAGATTCAATTATCAGATCGAGCGATGGGTGCAGCCAATATGTTTAATTTAGCTGTTGTTATCTGCAGTGTTGCCGCGAAGCGGCAAACATTAAACAAGGGACTTTTTTTATGTTTGTGAACATTTAAAATAAATTTAACTCATCAACTTTATTCAATTCAATTTATGCGGCAAGCTGAGGACAGGGCGCAATGGCGCTCTTTGGGGGAGGCCTATGTTCAGCAGTGGACTGAGATAGGCTGATGATGATGATGATGATGATGATGAATTTATAGAGGTAGACTAAGAGCTTTAATGGCGTATGCCATAAATGTAACTAAGAACTACGTATATTTTAGTTACCTACGTCTTTTGTTGCGCATGGGGAATAATCAGACCGGAGATAAATGTTGAACTTGTGCATTCACCTTTAGTGCTGCGTCGAACCCGGTTCCGATAACATAATTTGGTAAGACACGTACTATGAATGAATCGATCCGTTACATAACTATGTATATGAGAGAGGGCCAATAATTTGTCTTTGTCGTTTGTACAACGTTCCATTTGACAGTAAAAGTGTCCGTTAGTCGAAGAAAGAATAACAGAACTAACATCTTAGAATAAATCTACTTAGCGTTAAACTTTAGTTCATCAGTATTCCGAGGTTGTGGTTACTTGGCGATTAAGACGTACTCGTAGTTCCATTGTAAATACACTTTCATTCGTTGTTGTTTGTGATGCAAATTTTGTTTATATGTTGTCTATAGTCTTGCAGTATTATTATGTTCTTTACAAGCTTAAACTTTGATTAGATGTATTAGATACATCTTGACTGCCCCATTGGTACAATGATTACAAACGCGACTGCGAATCATAAGGTCCTTGGTTCAAATTTCGGATTGGGCACTGTTGGATATTTCTGAATTAGATTTTCAAGTATTAGTTCGGGTCTGGATATGTGGCCGTTGTATGGCAATAGGTTCAGTGTCAATACGATAGTGGTTACATAAACGTAACTGTTAGAACGTTGGACTGTACCACACTACCTACTGTCTACCAAGTGTATCATCGCACGTGACAAGCGACAAAGTCAATATTGTCTATTTCAGTACCTATTATGTACTTTGCCCTTTATTTGACCACGATAAATACTATTTGATTATGATTAATTAATTAACGTCTACGTTTGATTAGTGTAGCCTATGAGAAATGTGACCAATGTCAATAGTTGTATAAACAATACGTTGTTATATTTGTTTGACAAAATAATCTTCGAGTATTAATTTCATATGAATACGGAAGATAAAACATTCTGGGCTACTATAACATCACGTGTTAATAAAATTATATTGGCAATTGATGAGTGTGTGATACTTGATAATAAGATACCGTAATATAAAGGAAAAATTCACTAGATATAGAATAAAGAAAGGCGATTTAAGTTTAAATATTGCTTGTTACGACGATGAAGGATAACATAGTGAGGAAATCTGTATACCTTAGAATTAAAAAAAGAAAAACGGTTTATAATGGCGTGTGAAGTCTGCCAATTCGCACTTGGCTAGCGTGGCAGATTCCATAGTATGAGAGCGACATATGTAGATATGAGAGTGACACAGATGGCATTGTAGTAATGTTTTGGATTTCTAAATTCCCGTCACACACGTACAGTGTTGCCGTCACTAAAAACGAATATAAGACAAATTGTTAAATCCGGGTAATATTATAATTTTCTAAATTTGTTACAGATTTATTCGAGTGATATTGAGGTAATTAATGATGATGATTTTATCTATTTTCCGCCCGTTACTTAATCATTCAGTGCGTCGCGCTTTATTTGCGATTCAACATGTTCTCGGAAGTCCGCCATGTTGTTTAGCCATCGCGAGGCGGGAGGTGCGCGCGGTACCTGTGCGAGGGTCAGTGTCACGCTTACGACCAATGAATTGACGTCATTGCATAAAAACGTATTATAATTACAGTGAATCGAGCTTAATGAGCTCTGATATACAAATTATATACGTATTATATATATAATTTGTATAAGTATTTTGTATATAGAGGGTTGTAGGAACTCTAATCAGATATACTATTCCATAGTCCACTGCTGGACATAGACCTCCTTTAATGAGCGTCATAGGGCTCTGCCGTCGGGTTAGCGAATAAACCTCTCATGTACTATATGCTTTACAAAAAATTCATAAAGTGATTTTTTACAAACAACTTTACCTATGCCTAAGGAGATTAATAATGGAAAACTATGACAGATCTGAACTGAGCACACATTTATTTATACTATTGATACTAATTATGAACACAAACCAGAAATCCTAATGCTTCTAACATCAAAATGTTCGGTTTTACTATAATGTTAATATTTGTAACTTTATTCGGCCCTATGTTGATAACGCTTACGTATCGACGGTTGGTCCGTGGCCCAAATTGTACTTGTAACTGTATCTACTCAAACGAGAGAACACAGCAATTATTAATATAGTTGAACTGTTAAACAGAGTGGTGAAATTGTCAATTGCTCTTATCGCGGGAGTCGTGGCAATGTGACCTTCGAGGGCACTAAATTATGGAGTAATGAGGTTTCAAGGGAATAGGAATATATTTTTAATATATTATTTTATAGTAGGACCCTATTAAAAACCCTAGTAAATGTATCAATTAGTAAGTAGATGCATAAGATACGCTTAAAATGAGATTTAAAACGAATATATAAAAAAAGAAAAGTAACTTCACGCCTGTAATCCCCAAAGAGGTAGGCAGAGGAATGCATATATAAAATATAAAACAAATGTAAAATCTACATACAGTATGAAAACTACGGTATTTTTTAATTGTAATTTTTCATTATGAAGGAATACACGATAAAAAATTGTGATAACAAATTTTAAAAATCATAATAAGCTTACTATATTATAATTGAAATTACAGCTGTAATAACATAATATAACAAGACGCTTGTATTTCTCCAAAGAGGTAGGCAAAGGAATGATCATGGGCAGTGTTGAACACCACAAATACACAAACAGTACAAATCACAACAATGCTTTGCCCGACCCGGGTTCAAACACAGGACTTCTTATAAGCAGTTGCATATACGACCACCCGACAATGAGTCGATCAAATCAATTTCAGTTATGTCTAAACGGGTTTTGATATGCAAAACGATTCAAAAATGCCTCGATTATCAATTGTTGGATCGGAATCATCGGACAATTTACATACAGACCAATAAATTGCTATACTTGGTTTTAGCTGGTTTCATCCGGTATTACCCGTACTGTACCGTACCCGTGTACGAAAGCGGTACAGTCTGACAATTCACAGTTAATTGTGTCACGCGCTCGTTAGATTCTGGTTGCATATGTATACCAGATACTATAAAAAAATTTTAATTTAGTTTTTCTAGTAGTGGTACGGAGTCTGGATATGGTTTATGATGGTGAGCCCGGTTTACGACAATAGGCTCACCACCTATTCGATAGTGGGACATAAACGTAACTGGTGAAACGTGGCAGTGCCCTCGTAGTACACTTCTCTGCCTATCTCCTCGGGGATTACAGGCGTGAAGTAATATTAGTTACCTATTTAAATGTTTCAAAATGTACCTACATTTTCTAAGCCTTGTATTTAGTTAATAATTTAGGAAAATGTAAAACAATTAATTTAGTAACAACAATTAAATTAAGTAACAAGTAAATTAGTTTGTTTATTCTTAACCATTACTTATTCACTGAATATTTCATATATTTTATATCTTTTATCAATATTATTCTGTACTTTTTAAAAAAGAAACATTCTACGATAATGCACCTGTGACAGTAACGTTTAAATGATAATTCTATTTTTATAGTAATGGAAGTACTAAGATTATTCCTTAGAATTACTACAAATATATAATTTTATGTATAAAATATTTAATTTATTAACACGGTGAACCATATGACGGTACTTATTTATATCATTACTGCGGTCCACTACATATCAAATACATGTTTGTAGTACCTATACAACATGTTTAGCAATAAGGAAAATTATTGTTAACAATAATAAATAATTAGCACTTGCGTTATGGTGCGGAATGCTGTTATTATGAAACTAACATAATGCCACTTTACAATCATTAATTATAGGTTACATATGTTTAACGATATGTATTATCCTTACCTCGTATATAAATGAATTGTCATTACTAGATGCTTTTTCTGAGCTATGCCACCTTATATTTGGTTCTCATATAAGTTTATAATATAATTATATTCAACGTATGTACAGAATCCCGATAATGTTTGTCCCATCCGGATAGGTTTCAGAGACCCTCATAGCCGTCGTGTGGAGTAGCAAAGAATTTTTTTTTGTAATTGGTATCAAAGTTAATTTTACAATATCATAATTCAATTAAAAATTAAAGTACAAAATAATTTTTCAGATTACACCAGCTTGGCCCATTATCGAACAGGACGGAGGTGGAATCGTCGGAACTGATATAGACGCGTGCATTCACACGACCTTCGATAATTTCACTATATTTTTAATAGAACATTTTTGTTAACACGATAATATTGTTTGATGATAACATTAGTCGTTTTGTTTTCGTGATATTTATGGAATTTTTAAATTTGTATTTAAGTTCGAAATATCTTTTTGTGAAGATATTCTGAAATCAAATAACGTTTAATTGTCGATTGTCTTTGTAATACAGTTTCACGTGCCATTAGTTATTTTATACGTTCCATAATGGAATAGATGTGAGCCACTTGCCGTACACCGAGCACAAAACCACACCCCGAGAGACAAGACTTAGTTATAAATTGTAATTACATGTGGTTTTAATTTGTTCTTAATAATATAATTTAACATTGTGAACGTTTTGGCTTAGCTGTAAGCACAAAATTGTATGTAAGTATTTAAACACCTAAATCATTACAAGTAATTTCATATTATAAAACCCGATAATAACCGGGCATCGAAACCAGGACTTTTCGCTCAGCAATCACAGTTGTAACCGTTCGGCCATCAAGGCAGTCACATACTTGAGTATATTAATATCTTTTTCTATATTTAGGAACCTATTTCTAACTATAAAGGTGATAAAATACTCAAGCGACATGAAACATTTTTTGTTAAATTAAAATCTAAAACAATGTAAGAGGCAGCTTTTCTATAAAGGATGTTCGTTTGAACCAAGTAAGGAAAGATCCAAAGTTCGTTGACCGTTGGCATGATGAATATTGGCATATGAATGGCGAAGCGTGCAACAGCTGCCTCCAATATGGCTAACGTAATAACACAAATCTTAACTTTTGTTTCGTAAGATGCTATTATCAAAGGATATATTATCTTCTTTAACAGATCTAGGATAATCGCTCTAAGCAATGAGTCGGCTGATACTTATTACATGCATACAATATATCCGATAAATTACTGCCTTTGTCATGAAGATTTCTTATCGTTAATAGAATTCTTGTCTGATTGTATCATTGTCTGGCTAATAATATTTTTTTATCAAGATATATAGTTTTTTTATCACCTAAAATCATAAATCTCTGATATGATATAAACCTTTGAAGTCTAAATATAAATTAGTAACATAACAAATGGCTCAATTAAGATTAAAAGTAAATTAGGTATTTCATAAAAGTCTAGCTTATGAAATTTACACATCTAAATTAATAAGTCAATAATAATATATGAATACCTCGTTGGTCGTGTTGGTTGTAAGCGCGACTGCCGATCAGGAGGTCCTGGGTTCAATTCCCGGGTCGAGGACTATAGAATTTTTCTAACTTAAATTTTCTAATAGTTGCTCGATTTGTGCCCGGTGTATGGCAATAGAGTCAGCAGCTATTCCATAGAGGAATCTGAACGTAACCTGAAACGTGGTGAAACGTGGAAGTGTACTACACTCCTCTGCCCACCTCTTCGGGAATTACAGGCGTGATGTTACGTTTAATAAATAATATCTTAGGACATCGCACACAGCTATTTGATCTCGAAATGAGCATCAAGTGAGCTTGTGTTATAGGAACCAGACGAATAATAAACTACGTATAAATAAATGCTTATATAAATACTTTTTAACACATATGCACATTTACAGAAATATATTTGGTAACAATACGGACATAATGGTGTAAGTTTTTATCCACACATGTGAACTGATTTAAGAAATCACTTTTTACCGTTGTAACCGTTTTGTTCATAAACAGTACCTCTTCAATTAATCATCGCATTGTACGATGGAGGTCAATAGAGAGAGGACATTAGAATTAAACCGTGCTTACTGTAATCAATTCAAACATACGAGACCTCTATTTAAATAAGCAAACAAAGAAAAGGACTGGTCATCATCATCATCATCGTCAGCCTCCCAGTCAGTGGGCATCCCACTGCTGTCAAAGATTAAGTCAAAACTGCTTACACAAACTGAAACAGTTTTTGAAGAAAATACGGTTAGTGATAACTGTTATTGAAAATAGTATTATCGATTGTGTTTTGTTAATCGTCTCTATTTTACTGTAATAATACATATGTACCTACGTATGTTACAAAAAACTATTATGAATTTATTTAAAATAGCTCCATCGTTTCGTGGTCGGATAATAGTTAGAAAAAGATCTCCTGTCAGTGTTCAGTCAGTAAACACTAAATAGGTATAACGATTGTATATTTACATTTATAACGGCGGTCACACATTCACGCATCCCTCCTTCTGGAAAAAATCTGGTCATGCAGTTGAAAGGGGTGTTATGCAACTACTGTAACCATTCACGGCGGATCGGTGGACTTAAGAAAAAATGCTTAGTACGTATATAATGTGTATATATTTTAAACATATTATGTTTAAAATTGACATGTTTTTTTTTTGTCTATTGTATGTCGCGCCGTTTCAGTATTTCTTTCATCGAAATAATGGAACTTTATCTATGTAGAACGTTCTAACGTGATACGTCGTATCCGATAAATTGCAGTCACACTAATTGTCTTGTCTTACGTTAATACTTTATCTTCGCGATTTGCCACCTGCATGTTTACTCTTGGGCGCTCGCAGCGATCACATGGGTCATTGACGTGAGTAACGTCTGCATCCTATTGTTTGCGTTTCATCTTAATCTTTACATCCATTAAACTAAGTGGCTGTTTATTTTATATTTTGTTATTAAATAGAAATTTCAATTGGGCCAAAAGTTATAGGAAAATGCATGGACTATATAAGAACTGTAGAAGGCTACATTTAATCATATATGTATTATGTCCCCTTTTAATATTATATCAAATTGGTCTACTTGAATTGATGTAGATACTGTATTACATAATTATTCAGTCTAATTTTTACTGAACCGTTGGTCCAGCTGTTGCGAACTCGACTATTGATCAACATTTCCCGGGTTCAAATCCCGGCTTGGATTCTAATGGATTTTATTAAATAGAATTTCTAGTTAAAATTTATCGTTGTGGTTCGGAGTCTGGCTTCACGTCCGGTGCTTGGCAATAGACTCACCACGTATTGCATAGTGAGACGTAAACGTAACTAACACGTAACACCATCACGTGGATCACGGGGATTGTGTTTATAAGCCCCACGCTGGGCACGCGCGATGGAGGTCGCAGAGCACGGTATCTTGAATCGTCTATGCTGGTGTTGAGTTTAGTGGTCTGTCACGTCATCCTGGCAGCCGGCGTGGGTCGGTGGATGTATTTTTCTTTGCCTCGACACTGCTAACAATATAATTTTTTTTCCTATTTACTTCGTACCTAATTTCATTTAATCACAATAATTATAATTGATTTAATTTAATGTTATCAAAAAATTTAATGTTATCTGTTTTAACTCTTGTTAATATATTTTATACAATTATAACTGGAGATATAATGACGTTTACGAATTAATAAACCTCAAGTAAAATTATATATCACATGATCATTAATCTAATAATTAAATTAAACGTATTAACTCGGAGTTAAGAATTGTACTCAGTGTAAGAGTGGGACGTGTAAGATAGAGAGCCCTAGCTCTATACCACGCAACGTACAATAAAACAGTAAAACGTGGGAGTACCACACCCTCCCTACTCCTCCGTGGGAATATAGGTGTGATGTTATGTAATTAAAATTTTATTCCATATAACACATTATGTTCCATATGACACATTATGTTCCATATGACACATTATGTTCCATGACACATTAGGTTCCATATGACACATTATTGCCCATATGGCACATTATATTCCATATGACATATTATATTCCATTTGACACATTATATTTCATATGACATATTATATTTCATATGACCCATTATATTTCATATGACACAATCCTATGTTATAACAAAAATCGTGCACGCAGTTTAAGGCTCTTTTGGACAACCCATTTTTAACATAATTATCAGTAATATATGGGGGATTTATACCGTACCGGGTAAGAGAAAAAATAACGATTCTTTTAGACAGTATTTTTGGATACCTATTCAAAAATTAAGGTTAACCACGGGTTCCTGTGCTACCCTACAGAGGGTTGTTCAAGGCACGTATATATGTAAATTTTGAATTTACTTGTATTCCTGTAGTTGTAGTTTTCGTGCTCTTTTATGACATATATGAATAAAACTTTATCGATTTTGACACATAATTACAAAAATCTTATTTAATGTTTGTATATAATATTACCATACCATACCATACCATATCGACCCTTCTGTCGTTTCACTGTTGGAACATGGGTCTCCTCTCAGAAAGAGAGGGTTAAGGCCATAGTCT
>DWEJ01001816.1:0-12353 GCA_018245835.1 Mysoria sejanus stolli | reverse complement strand
TTACAGAATATACTCAAATACGAGTATAATTAGAGTACTTCCATGAAATACACTTTTTTTTCAGGATACTTTCAGTACAACGGGTCGAATATTAAGGACTACCATAAACCAAAATGTAAAGTCAATGTCGCTTTAATGGGTTTTCGATCTCAAATGCAGTTAGAACTCTACTAAAAGATTCCACCACGCTTTCTTTCAGTTAGGGCAACATTTGTAAATTAAAAAATCATCGCATCAAAATGTTCCCACGCATAGTTTACAATATTTTTACCCATAAAGCTCGTTAGTAAAAATGGATTTGGAAGTTCTGCATTTTTATTGGTAAATAGTCAAATTATAAAAAGCGTTACAAAAGCAAAACGGTTATTATTGTTTCTGGTTAAAATTTTTGATATTTTTCCGACGTAAAAACCTTGCATATTTGTAAATACCGAATAGCAAACGTAACTGAAAATTACTGTAGAGTATTTATTTATAAATCATTTATGACAAATATTCACTTTCAATTATTTGCAATTTATACGTCAGTATGCGTAAATAATTAATGTACAGTATGTGTAAATAATAAGTTATATACAGCATATATTTTCTAATCCATCTATCTAAATTCTAGAAAAGGATTTCGATTTAAAATACCTTCTTGCGATCATAGTTTTTGAATGACCTTAGAGTTTTCCAACTTCATTGTGCAGAAGCTGGGGTTAATGAGGCCTTTCCTCAATTTAACCAAGCGCAGGTGCACGAGAAAAAGGATTGAAGCTATAAAGTGTTACTTAATACTGCGGAAGTACCTCTATTGAAGATACTAATTAACGCTATTTGCATTAGGTAGCTTTGATTTTGATAATTGACCGAGCCAATAATTGATCTCACACAAGACATTATAATTTATGCGAGACATAAATATTTATTTATTGGGGGCCAGAGGAGAACTAGTAGTCAAACTATTAACAATATAGTAATTTTCAAAGAGAGGAAAAAGCAATTGGTTTGGTTAAGATAGAATTCCCTAATCAAAATTTCCACTAGCTACTGTTCTGTGAAAGTTTTTTAGCCAATGCTACTTTCATTAAAGCTGTCTAATATGTTCGTGTAATGAAAATGTTCTTTGCGTTCTGTCCTTTACGAAATCTGGGATATTATCAAAGTATATCTACGTAGGTCTGCCTCTTCTCCGTCCACTGTTTGCATTCGTCTCATAAATCGTCTAAAGACATGTAAGTGTATCATATAATCATCTTTTCTCAGCCCATTGTTGGACATAGGTCTTCCCCAAAGAGCGCCATAGTGCCCTGTCCTCGTGCCACATCCAGCTTATGCCTGCAACCTTTCGTAAAACGTCATCCCATCTATAATATGTAATAGTTGATATAATATGCTAGTATAATGTCGGGTAATTTCCTACATTTATCTTGAGAATATCGTGCGACCTTGTTCACGAGGAACTGATGGCTGTTGTACACCCACACGCAAGTATTAACATAATGTATTTTCTTATACTTAATGGTACAAACGTTTTCCATACATATGAAACTTTTCGAACGCAATTATAAAACTCGTTTCTGAAATAGATAGAAATTCGCAAAACATACATATATTTATATGTATTTACAAGCTCCAGCTACGACAGCCAGGAGGTGTTATAAGCATTTACCAATGTCCATATTATTCACGTCAGGTTCTTTACAGCCAACCCTGTATCTACACACAAAGCACAAAGTGCTAGATATTCATAGTATTAGAAACCAGAACGAAAATCAAGCCAAGCTCTCTTAAAGTTCAATATTTTCGGAGACTTAAAATTACTTCAAGGATGTAAAATTGAAATATACTATGAACAACAACGCTTCTAGTTGTAACTACGCCACTTTTTATCAAGTTTGTATGAAGAATTTACGGCTGTTCACGGTTTACTCGTGCTGCTCATAAAATGGAAAAATACGAGAACTCTTTCAGCTTTATCGGGTCTCTTTCAGGGTAGTCAAGTGTCGTATATGTTACGAAACAAAATGTCATTAGGCAACTTTAAAGTTTTCATTAACAGTCGTTTAATAAATACCTACTAATGACTATTAGCACTGATTACACCCGAGAAGGGCTTCAGTATTATTCCAATTCGATACGATGACACTTACGGCCATAACTGTGGTTCAAGTAGCGATAAGCTAGGTCATAACGCTTCCTATCAAAGTAGCCTGTATTCGCCTCGGAAATGTCAAGCATTGCGCTTACAGATAGATATGGGTAAAGTTATTGTATTAAATACTTGAGCTGCATGGACTGTAAATTATTTTTGTTGTTGTTTATTACTATGTAATAATGGAATTTAAACAGTTAATCCAAATGATGATGAATATTTGGGGCTCGATAGTAGAATGATATTATTCTTTTAAAAGACCACATCAAATACCGAATAGATCTCTTGACGAATCAACCCAAGTGACGGTGAGAATTTGCCAATTTCTATTACCTATATGAAAGTTGTATGTGTGATATCAAATAGACGTTTAATATGAAAGCGTTCCGAGGTTAATGTTCCCGATGTCAGCAAGGTCGACGTATAGAATACGAGATTAGTTCCTTTGTATCCACAAATTCGATATGAACCAAATAGGTGGCTACCATTCGCACGAGTGTGTTTTATTATAAACGCCAATCTGAAGCTTACATATGAAGGTAACATATGCAAATCGTTTTCTTGGAAATAAATGTTGTTCGTTGAAAACGTTGATTATCATACAGTTACGCCAGATCACTTACAGAGTAGACAGAGAGTATCCAGTGCCAAATATCTCCATTCGTATAACCCTGTCGTGCATCTTCCTCGTTCATCACTCGATTCCAGAAACTTCTTTGATTAGATTTTGACCGTTAATCTTGTTTATCTCGGGTCGGTGCTCGTGATGTGTAAACTGCAATATAAAATAGTGTTTATAACAGTTAATAACACGATAGGGCTATACATTTTAAGGCCGAACCAATTAAAAACACAAACCATTTTTTTTAAAACTTAAACGACTTCTAAGAAACACGAGTTTAGTATCAAATCGTTACCTAAGAGGAAAATATCACGAAGTTTGAAATTAACATCGTCAAAAGGAAATTTCGTTGGAGAACACCAAACTATAGGTATATTTCGTTTGAAGGATCTCATTAAGACGTAATGTACCTACATTTATTTATTACGTTTTTTTATTAGAAATAAACATTACCAACCCGCGTTATCATTATCGGGAAATTTACTTCCACATTGAATATTTCAGTAGATATAATACGAATATATCTAGAATATTTTAACAGCGAAGAACAATATACACTTTCAATTAGGAATGTCGTTCGCGATCTTTGTTCTGTGTCAATAATAATGATAATATGTTATCATTAAAGATGATTCGTGTTGTGAGTATATCGTTAACAATTTAGCAAATGTGAAAAATTGAGAGCTCAAAGACCTTATGGCTAGATGGTCTATAATGCCAGTATGCTTTCTTTGTGTCTGTTTTCTATGATACAAGAATATTTAGAACTAGTTATCTACATATTGTTTACACCTATTAAATATTTATGTAATAAAATTAGAATAGTATCCTCAATTAATCAGCTCTCAAGATCCAGATTCAGTTGCAAAAAACAAAAGTTCTGTAAAGCGTCCTAGATCTTGGTCAGATCGCTGCTTAGATAGCGATTTAAAAAAGCACGCTTACCCGATGGTTTTTGTATCCAGAGGATTCTCTACGTGGTCAGTACTTATTCTCGTCAAAGTGCAGGTATTAAGCGTTAAACATCGTCGGATACTCAAGACGCAGTTTAACAACATACAAAATTTACATTCTAGTTTTAAAACGCAACATCACGCCTGTGATTACCGAAGAGCCAAACGAATGTAGTACAATCCCACGTTTCACCGTTTGTGTTTTTACGTTCCACTTAGGAACAGGTGGTGATTGGCGTACATCGGGCACGAATCGAGACTCCCAACCCCTATTGGATAATCTAAATTAGTAAACTCCAATAGTGTCTGATCCGGGATTTGAACTCAGCACCTCTCGATCAGCAGTCAGTCGCGCTTGAAACCACACCACCAATGAGGCACTCATACGACAATCATATGAGATAAAATGGAAAATTCATTTATAGATTATATGCTATTACAAAGAGATTTTTTTATTCAGTTTTGATTGTGTAATCACACAAAGACAGTTTCTCTTCGACAATATTGAACAGCTTACCATCTCTTATCAAACATTCTTCGTAAATCGTATACTGCACTCAACGTCTTAAATCCAGCCACATTCACAATTGTATCTTCCAAATGGCTGAACTAAAAGCGTCATGTATATTAAATATTTCCGGACTCGATACCATTGCCAACCATTGATCTTGTACATTTCTCCGCCACATACATATATAAGACAGTATAAACAAGTTAACGCCAAGATACATAGTTAATGAATTTTCTATTGTACATATCAAAATTGAGGATATTGCTGTTAACAATCTCGTCATCATCAGCCTATTGCAGTGTCCATTGTTGGAAATAGTCTCTCCTGAGAGGTTATGCTCATAATTCCCACGCTGGGCATTTTAAGAATTTATTACAAATTTGTTTGTAATAAATTCTTAAAATGCCCAGCTCTTGGTTAAACTTTCAAAGATAGTTGTACTTAAAATGTATAATATTTTTCGTTCCGAACTTTACACAATACAAAAAGAAGCCACATACAACTCAACTGTCGCTGCGTACAACATATGTATATTGTATTGATTACCGCGGGATAACAAAAGGCGAAGACTTGTAATGAGAGTACTTACATCTGCGTTGTGTGTAGAGATAGAGCCGGCGGCTAAATTGGAAGATATTTATAATATTACATCTCTAATCTCAGCAAGAGACGCGTAGTTCAACCAAAGAAAACCGTTGACCTAAATTCATACACTGACATTTTAATAAAAATTTTAGAACTCCACTTGTAGGCGTTATTTACATAAGTACTAAATTCCACTAGGATTCTGTCGTTAAGCAGCAGTGCTTAATTCTTACATTATTTCATCGAATTGATAGCATAATGCATACAAAAGACAACGTGTTGAAACTTTTGCCTCGAAAGCAGCGCAGTATTCACAGCATATTTTGTAAACCTATAAACAGTCTGCGAGATGACGTTTTAAATCATGACGCTTTGAAATCATGCCGAGCTGGCAGTTCATTAACATAAAAAAACACTCTTGAAAAATTCGCAATGTTTTCATGAAGCTTGTATTTTTGTACTAGCTGAAAGCGTAATCGACGTAATTTTCTTAATGTACACTTGTACCGAAGTAACGTCAATAGAGTGGTTATTATCAGCTTACTTGGAAACACTATTACAGCTATAAACGTTTCCTTGTCTCGATACAGAAACATTGATTTATCACTTACCTCATTTCTCATCCCTACTATTGCACCTGTGTCTTATGTGGAAGCCAATAACACATTTGCATACATTATGTGGCCAACACTCTCTGGAATTGCATCTGACAAAATACATTACATACATTTCATTAGATATTTGTTTTTGGTGTATTGGGTCTGATTATGATTCAACTGAACTTTTCATAAAATTTTTTACGTTTAATATTTAAAAAGTATGATTAATGGCATTTTGAGAAGTTGACAATATAGAACATGCTAGAACAACAGTATTTTGGAACTAATCAAAACAGAAAATTCTATCGCTACAAATTTTAGTAAGAATTACAATAGACCTTCATTTCATTTGAATGCTGTTACACTGCCATTCGTTTTTCCAAAGCACGCCTAACCTGAGCATTCTATTCCTACGACATAAAATAGTACTTTTCGGTGCATCAAATCAAAGAGCGGTTATTCCGTACCCTTTATATTTACAAGGTAACACGTTTTGAAGATATATAGAGTATACATTACATCTATAGTAATACCTATCAAAATGAATATACAAACAACAAAGGGACTTCATACCGTAGTTATTCACTGCGGATTTAATTACGCCGATTCGACTTTACGTCTATAATCCCCGAAGAGCCAGTTCGACTATGATAATATATTTACTTACTAATGGCATGGCATCCCGATGCATGGCAAGAAGCTCACCACCTATTCCATAGCGGAACGTAAATGTAACCGGTGAAACGTGGGAGTGTTCTGCAATCCTCTGCCTACCTCTTCGGGGATTATAGACGTGAAGTTACATTTGCTTACGATATTCTTGAGTAAAACCCAAGTATACATATACTTGAGTTTTTCTCAAGATTAGTCCATTTGTATATGTATATAAATTAATAAGAGTCCGTTTAACGGTCAATTATTATATAAAAAGGGACTCCACAATAAAATTCCAATAGGACGGATTGAATTAATTAATTCAATTGAGGGTACGAGGTACATTACTTACGATCAAATTACACTTGAAAATCATACACAAAATGATCAGGAATTTTCAGAACAGCAATTCAGTGTTGTATCTTACAAATCAAAACAATATATAGGCGCAATAGACGAATGTACAGTGAAAGGGCAGCCGTGGCATGACAAAGGGATTCTATACCGCAGCGGTAGCGCCAGATTTAATTACGGCGAATCAACCGACGTGGATACGGGATATATTGCATTATTCATTCAGTCATCAAAACCTACGACCTTTCGCTTACTGCGAGGTCTGTTTAATAATACTTCATAGAGAAGTTATCGAGTAACCCACCAGCCATTCAACTTTCTCCTGGAATGCTCTCATTGTGGACATTTTACGAAATTTCATAACAAAACGTTTTTTTGTTCACTTGCTTTTCAAAGAAATTCAGTGTCAGGGCACCTCAATGTTTTTCATTTCTCTGTTCAAACACGTATACTATGCGTTATTGATATTTTTATCTCCGTTAATCTTTTTGCTTGGAATTAATTATTTATCTTTATACATGTAGTGTAGATACATATAATTTTTTGTCTTTTGTATTGGATTCGCTTCTTCAACACATCCCCAAGGTTGACTGATTGAAATTTCTTAGCTGCAAAACAGCAATGCAACTGCAGTGCTCAGGTGCAGTGGAACTCTCCCAGACAAAACCCAAATAAATATCATTACATATTTACCCCTTAATATATTTCTAAGAAATAGGCTTTCATATACCCTTAACAAATTTCTAAAAAAGAATTAGTCCTTTTTCGTAACAAATTCTTACATTTTCAATTGACGCTACTTAGGCTTGTAACCTAATTTCACAACAAGTGGCATTCTATTGAAGTATTTTCAGGTTGTTGCTGCTGTAATTTAATTTAATATAATCTAATATACGGTAATCTAATATACACGATAATAAGGTTTTAAATAAAAAAACTTTATTTTAATACGTAACATCACGCCTGTAATTTCCATAAAGACAAGCACTGAAGTGTAGTGCACTTTCACGTGTCACCAGTTACGTTTACGTCCCACTAAGGAATAGGTAGTGAGACAATTGGTTTACACCGGACACAGATTTTAATTCCGAACCAGTACTAGAAAATGTAACTTAGAAAAATCCAACCGTGCACGACCCGAGATTGGAACGCAGGACATCAGTAGTCGCGCTTGCAACTAACACGACCAACGAGGCATTCAATCGAGGCGAGGTAATCTTTATTATAATGACATCAAAATTCCATCATAAAACGAACTTTGGATTATTTAAAACCGCGTACGGTAACAGGCATGACAAGGTGCGTATAATAAATTAAGGATCCAAGTAATTCGCATTAAATTTGTTATTTAGCGAATCCTCTTCATACGTGAAAAACATTCTTGACACAAAAGAATAGTTAAGGGAATACAGAAATTTTGAATGCAACTTGAAAACTTCCAGCAGATAGGTTGATCAATAATTCCCGTTATACTACCCCGAGCTCGTGAGTCGGACGGTATGCTTCAGTCCACACATACTAGGAGATAAACTTTGTCTACCACATATAGTTTCATAGCCATATGCAACTTTCGTTTTCCATTTCGCCACAGATTTCATAGTCTTAGCGTAATTCTAAGATTACGCAAAAAAGAAACACGTTACGCTATAATATAGTCAACATTTTCAGGTATACGTATTCTCCGAATGTCTATTTTATTTGTTTAACAAAAGTATTAACAATTTTCACTGTTCGCAACCTCGCAGGTAGAATTCAAATTTAGTGCTGCGGTTAATTAGCTGCTAATCAAAGTTAGCAGAACATAAAAGCGGTTATAACGTAAAGAATATTAAGGCTGAGTAATAATGATCAAACGAGTCTTTAGAGCAATACCTTTGATAGCATTTGAAAATGTATATTGGTTTCAATTAAAATGCTTAAATTATATTTCCGATCTGACAGACAGATGAATAGTTTTCAGAAATATAAGTCAGTCTCGTTGTGGCAAGTCTTGAGTATCATACTGAGTATGATAACCGTTTTGACGATATTGCCAGCGATGAGAAGTTTCTAGAACCGGTATACATGAAGAAAGTGAAAGAAGAGAACAGAAGAGAACGAGGGAGCAGCACGACAGGTCAGGATAGAGATATTTGCCACTCGGTGCTGTTTGCCTACCCTTCGAGGAAGCTGAGTTATAAATATGTATGAGTCCTTTACTGACCTTTTAATCTGATAGAAACGCAACGTAAACGTACATAAATGTTAATGGAGACTAATTAGGTATCCACCCTTAGCGTGCTTGTGCCGTCAACAACGGTACGCTTAGCGTTAGATGAATAGTTAAACAGTTGCCCTAATTACTGCAATGCAGATTTAAGTCTTCAGAGGGTACTAGGGGCCTCGCCGAAAATTAATAGGGATACGTGAATTAATATAATTTACTCAAACAGGCCGCGGTAAATTAACAGAATTTACTTAAATACGCTCTTAGGTATTCGCAACATGGCACAATATGCTTTAAAATATAAACCAGTAAACGGTACAGTGGCTGCGAATGTTATAAATGAAAATTTCATAAGGCTTTTAATGTTATTTCCGTTGCGTTTTTTTGTTTGCAAAACTGAAATATGAATTCGAATGCCTCGCTCTTAACGTTATTTTTTTTAATAATACTCATAATTGATATTTATTTAACAAACAAAAATTTTAATCTTATAGCTTTAAGTTTTTTATTTGGTATAAAAAATGATAGTACAAAAATAATACTATATATAACATAAACTCAAAAATCTAGTTTTTAGACATTATGGTATGGATGACGAGCAGACTCGACGTAATTTACCAAATGCTGCCCAGTCCAACTGAATTTTCTTCTTAATAAAGCTAAAGCTAAATTTTTCCACCTAATTCCAAGGTTCCAATCCTCGACTTATAATAATATGTTCTCCGAAACAATTTCGAGAATGTGGCCATTTACGGCGATAGGTCTCGGATCAATGTGTTTATTCACAATGATTTCCGTCTTCTCCAAATTCATGGATTGACCTATTCGTCACGATTTTCGATTGTCTAGTAGCATCTCTGAATCTAGATGTGCCCGATGCACGACAATAGGCTCACCGCCTAATCCACAGTGGGCCGTAAAGGTACCTAACTGGTGAAACATAGGACTGTACTACACTCTACCTACCACGTCGGGTATAACAGGCGTGATGTTATGTTTCTTAAACTAAATAACATGCAGCTATGAAGTATTATGACCCATATCCTGTAATATATCTGCAGGACAATATTACAACGGAAATGTTAGCCGATTAAAAGTAATATTCATCTGGGAGTGAATACAATACGCGCGATTTTAATACACCAACCAACAATGCGTTGCATGTTCGTGCCAGACAAAACTAAAAACAGCATGCGTGATATACTTAGCTATAATACATTCTGAGATTCGAGTCCATAATTAGGTATGTTTCATTGTTTTCATGGTGTTAGTGTTCAAGATCAAAGTAACTGAATGTCGTGCTTATCTGATAATTTATAATTATCAGATAAGCGTTTCTATTAACACTAACGAAACCAAGAACTTTTTAGGATATCACTTAAAAAGTCAAAAGGTACGAGCCATCTCGCGTCACTCAATCTAATCATTCCTACGAGTACTTCTTTCATTAGTTGGATGTCTCTTCAAGGATGTCTCGAGGACTTTTTTAATACTGCTAAGGAATATACTAAAATATAGCTGATAATAGCGACGCTGCTAAAACGGATAGATCCCGATCGAACTTTATCAATCTCATCAATCGCTTATGCAATAGCTCAGTGTGCAAGTCAGGCAATAGTTCCCAAGTTCGTTTCGAGTTCCGCCAGTACACTCGAGTTGAACTGCACGATTAAATTATCATTAACAAGAGCTACAGCAGTTTTCAGGATTGCTGTGCTTCGGGATTCTCGGATTCAGGATTCGGGGATCTGGATCCCCACAAACATACCGAGAAACCACTAAAGAATTATGCGCGTGGTGATGATAGAATGTCTTGCGATCAAATACGAGTAACGGCGGTTTTTTTAATGAAATGAAAATAATAACGCAAACGTAACATCGCGCCTGTAATCCCCGAAGAGTCACCAGTTAGTTACCTTTACGTTTTGCTTATCAATTACAAACGAAGCGACGACCGTACTGTCAAGAAACACTACGATTTTACTTTCCTTACACCAATTAGTCCACTCGTTTAACATCACAAGATGCCGTTATAAATAAATATAATTTTTACATTTGAAAATATTATTGTAACACATTTGTTTGGACCTCATTTATAAACTTTTGTTAATTACCATATTTTTATTACCTCGTTATTTCTGCCTGGATTGCCTGCCTGCCTGGACCCATTCCATCGAATGTCAGTTTACTTTGACTTTTAAAGTACTGCCCTCGCGCTTTGATGGTCCAATTGCCAATCGGTGGAGACAAAAAGACTGCCAAACTGGAAATCCGTCGTTAAAATTAGAACAGACAGTTTATGATATATGTAATAATGATATAAAAATATGATTCTTATTTTTATTACCTATCACGGAAGCCTAATTAGTTATCTGCTCGAACGCTAGTACAACTAGTTCTTGTTCAGTAACTCGGTGAGCCTAATTACTTCGCTAACATTCACGAAACTAGCGATAATACTTCGCACACAGATATTCATTATTATGCAGACTTCAATGTTTCTTTCAAACAATGAAAGTAAGATAACAATATCCCCAACATAAAACATAGACATCAGAAACAGGACATCGATATAAATTGTAAGTAAATTGTAAATTGGCTATTTGCCATGAGTTACTTTTAAAAGAAATTGGCTAACGTCTTAGAAATTTTCAGGTCTGTGCAAAGAGCGTAAATAAAGATTCGCGCAACTAAACTTATTCAGAGCACGAACAAAGCCTCGAGACCGCTTATATTTCTAATGAAATTTTCAAAACGTACCGACAGAAAGAATGTTTCTGAAACGTCGTTGAATGAATGAAACAGACGTTGCGGTTGTAAATATTCCTTATTAGAAAAGTTAATGCGTTTGAAGTTTCTTCAATGTTTATTTACATAAAATTAATTATTAAATTTAACTAAAATATAATTATATATATTGTCCTGGCCTGGCTGCCTCCTCTTCGGAGATCACAGATGTGATGTTAGGTAAAACTATTAAAACTAAGCGAACGCGAAACATCAGACAAAACTATTTAGTGGTCATGCTGAAGTCTGCAGGCAGGCAGGCAGTAATTTTTTAGAGGCCTCTTAGTCTCAGAGAGAATAATCGGTGCACTCCAAATAGTTTAAAATATTAAATATTACCAATTAAATTGAAACTTGATCTTATAAAGTAAATCCTACAAGTCATATCGTATTACTCCTAATAGTAAATGTAAAGTTAACAGTAAATGTAATGAATAGTTTCAAATTTGTGAACAAACTAAAAAATACACTTGGACTTGTATTGTGTCAATTTTTGAAAGTATCACAGCCCAATGAGCATTTTGTACTTGATTTGGTTCAAATTTATTTCAGCAATTCCTATTGTGTTACCCCGAAATATGCCTAATGAAACACGAGGAAAACACAACACCGAGAAAAATGTGGGAAAAAATTGATCATTGACCTGTTGCGATAAAAATTGTTACCGATATTGGAAACGAAGTGATTTTGAGTCTATTAAATAAATAAATAAATAATTCATTGGGATATGATCAGAGAGGCAGTAGAAGTACGTAGAATACACAAAGCGATGTAGAATTTATTAAATAATTTCCCTATTTTCTGTTTTATTAAGTTGGCATTGTTATCATTACTCGTATTCAATTGCAAAATACATCATCAGTATTAATTAAACGTAACTTCACGCCTGTAATCCCCGAAGAGGTAGGCAGAGGAATGCACAACATTCCCACGTTTCACCGGTTA
>DWEJ01001815.1:0-12353 GCA_018245835.1 Mysoria sejanus stolli | reverse complement strand
TGGACCACTAATTAAGATAGTTAAACATGTTTTTATAAATTTTTGTCACAGTATAGTATGTATTTAAGTACTTTCAAAATTTAATTATTTTAATATAGTTCTTAATTAATACATATAATAATAACTTTAATATAATATTTGACAGCAAACATTATCGGGAAATGAACATATCTAAAATGTGACCCCCCCTCCCTGGCGCCAAGGCTGGATCCGCCCTTGAATTTGTTCCATATTTATTTACACAGCTTTATAATCCTCGCGTTCCATACAAAAGTTCAGGAAGTAATCAGGAACATTTGGTTAAAGCAAACTGATTGAACGGATGCGCAAGCTTTTTGTTTCAACAAAACCCCATAACAACAAAAGCCCAAAAAGCTCGGAGTCATCACGAGTTGTGGGTTTATGAAGCAACATTACGTAATTTGATCGTTTCGTATGTATAAGTACATTATATAGATGGCTTCTTGAGGTAATTGCTGATTAGAAGGCAGTCGAAAGCGGAAGACCACCTTTTTCTTCTCCATATTGCATTGCGTATTTGTAATATCTGTAACGAAGGTTTATGTAATAGTGGTCTAATTATACTGGTGTTGCTCGCTGGTTACTTTTTTTACGTCCCACAGCTGGGCCTGATTGTTTATTGGAACGGAGGCCGGCAAAACATACAACTAGGTTGATCTGGTACAAAGTAATAGAGTTAAGGATCGGTAGCTGGTTCATTAACTGGATTTTTTAAGCGTTTACAGAACATTTTGCGAAACATTTAGGTGTAAATTTGCTGGCGATGTTGTCTTCCACCTTTATAGTATAATATTAATCTTAAAATGTATTTATGTCTGTTAATAGATGCGCATCAGGATGTGATCTTGGGAAGTCTGGAAAATAAAGTCTAATGTTGTTATCTTAACATGATATTGATGTTAATTAAGTATGTACCTTACGATTATTTTAGTTCGAAATTGTATTTAGGTTACCTATTTTTGAATAGAAAATCCATCAGCTTTGACCTATTATTATTTGTAATACAATATTGGATAGTTGTAGGATTAGTTTCGCCGAAATACTTCAACCTTACTCAGGATTCTACCAGTTTGATCCTATTAGTAGATTATTATTATGATTATGATCACGCTAGATTCCTTATGGGGTACGCAGACAGCAGCAAATACTAAATATATCGATCCCTACAGATCTGACATGGTTCTTGGTAGTTTATGTAATGTTATATTGACAGCGGAATAGCTTCATGAGTCTCATTTAAAATGTCTTTATGAGGACTTAATAGGAAATTTCTAACATCAGCTAGAGTTTTTGCGTCCAACTTTCCATAAATAACTAATGCGTTTATTTATAACGTGGAAGCCTACATTCTTTGCATAACATAATATCACACCTGTATTTTTCCAAAGGGGTAGGCAAAGGAAAGTAGTGCACTCCTACGTCTCACCTGCTATATTACACGTACCACCATGAAAGAAGGTGAGCCTATTGGCATACTTCGGATGTAGATCCAGACTTCAAGCTACTACTGGAAATTTCAAGTTCAACTCCATAGTACCTACTTGTATTGACTTGGAGATCGGAACCAGGGTCTGTTAAACAGGAGTCGCGCGTGGAAGCGCTCACCGCTATTAGAGCAGTTACTAAGGCGAATGTTATTTTGTTGTCATTAATTGAAAATAAAAGTAATAAGTAAATACGTGTGTGGGATTTTTATGTACATATAGCGTGCGATGGGGCTGTGCTTATCATTTTTATTTTTTAACCGATGATGTAACGTCCGAACAACAAGACCCTCGTCAACAAGTCAAACGTATCAGTTGCAGTGTCTACTTATTTTGGCATTTTGTAAAATCCAGAATACATGGATCCATTATTCGGTAGATATTATTGTGTATGCTAGTTCGAGATATAGTGGGTTATCTAGTGAAAAATATACCAACGCGTTCGAATATGCCAACCTGTCACTTCAGTATAAAAGTGGCGCGCAAAGTTTTTATGACATCACAAGTAAGTTTACATTGCAACGGAATACACGAAAATGTACGCGGCCCGAACATATGTGAGTGTTCATTTGCATATTGTAATTGTTTTTTATCTCTGCAATACAGACTATATACGGCCTGTATGAAATAATACGAAAAGTTTTAAAAGTTTTTAAAGTGTCATTTACGTCAGCTATTATTATTATATGCCCGTAGGTATTTTCTAATGAATTGAAAAGTGATTTTGAAATTTGAAATTCATTCGATAATGTTTAATATAGATAAAAAATTTGACATTGCTTGTAAATTAAGTATATATTACTATGTTACTTATAACACACAGTTGCTTGTTACAAACAGATGGTCCTGTTCTACAATCAGTGCTCCTTCTACCGTTATACAACATTTTTGTTGCAAGACCACTATTTTATTTTCTGAAGTCATGACATCTTGGTTCCTTTATAGCAAATAAAATGATATCCCTATTAGACACTTGATAATTATTTCTGTTACTATCTTCTAAAAACTCTAGATGTGACTAAAAATTAAAGAATATACGAGAATTGTACCGAACTACGAGTATTTTAAGTGTATTTTACGACAATTGCAATATTCTCTATGTATTTAAAATATTTATCAGGAAATACCTGTTGGTTAGCTCAACTTTTCTTTTAAAATCATATACCAGTGTAAATAACTAAAATCTTTACTATTTTAATTAATATCACACTTAATTATATTATAAACTTTTTAAGTACCAAGAAATTCATTTACATGCATTTCATTTATAATAACTGTCGTGAAAAAATAGCATTATAGCAACATATGTATTTTGGAGTAACATGATAGAGTATAGTCCGGACTTATTATAATCGAGGAAAGGTCCAGTGGGACATCAAGGCAGCCAATTAGAAATAGAAATTATTCATTTTGTGCTACCATACACCCAACTCTACCACCAACAGTATAATTAAGTAGAGCGAGCGAGGTAATTTATATATAGAAAAATGATCCAATTTTTAAATAAGATGCAATTCATCTATAAATCAAGTCCAATAACATCGAGTGACATAAATGAACATGGCCAAATCACTACCTTCTAAAGGCGTGAAAGTTATTGTAATTCAATCGCAAAGGGCCTGGAAGGGATCGAAGCGTGCAGTATAAAACTGCTGACACGTTTAATTCCGCCATAAATAAGGACGACTTAACGACAATACATCAAGAGTATCCGTGTAGCCAACTGGAAAAGGCTTAGTCGATACGATTGTGGAAACATACGTAACCATAATGTGGTCTGGTCAGAGCCACGAAGAAGTTGACAGAGGACTATACAGTCGACAACGTTTCACCAGTTAAGTTTTTGATAAGATGATTTTAGATCTTCATCAAATATTCTTTTAACGATGATCCGTAAATCATGTCGTGGGGAATTAGGTTCGCCATTATTTAGAATTGGTTTTAGAACGTGTAAAAATAAGTAAATAATTAAGAAAACTCTAGAAACAGAAATGAACTAGTTTAAAAGATGAATGATGGATTAGTTTGGAAGATAAACACTATTTTTCATAAAACATAATTAAAGTTGTGGTAGTCATTTTATATAACACATGGGTTTTGTGCTAGCACCTTTTGGCCACCATATCATTTCAAGTCAACTTATAAATAGACCCTATCAACATAAGCTTAAAAGGCACTACTAGACAATAAGATACTAGTACATTTTAACTTTAATAAACCATAATTTTTGTATTCATTGTTTTCAATATATAAATATGCCTGTAATCCTCGAAGACGTACGCAGAGCAGTGTGGTACAAAGTTGATACATTTTTTTTCATATGAAGATACTAGTGTCTAATAATAATAATAATACAGGTGACGTAACACATTCAAAAACCAGAATGAACCGACCGTTCATGCGTATAATGGTAGAATGCGTCAACAAAATTTAATTTTTTTATTACCAAAATAAAAAAGACGCATTTGATGCAGTGACATCAGTTCGTGTGTTCCATAAATACAGTGTGAATGTGTAACGGTGCGAGGCGGTGCAACAAGCGCCACTGTTATTGTGATTTATCGTCACCCTGTATACGCGGAGTGCCGATCGCATGTAGGACAGTGGCGCTTTGTGTCGAGATAGATAATTTATCTATCAATTTATATTGCAGTTGCAAGTGTCAATTTATATTGCAGTTTTTGACAACCCTGCTGCTGGCCACGTCATTGGCAGACCAGCAATGGATGCCGTACAATATGAACTTGCAGAACTTCAACTTTCAACCCGATCAACAGGTAACATTTTATAAATATTTTAATGGACATCCCTAAAATGTTGACATATTATTCAACCATTGCGTAGGTGTAACACTAACAAAATAAAACAAACATAAAAAAATCAACAAACATAAAAAAATTATAGTTCATTACACAAGATAGAACTTGCGGTAGTTTAGTTTCTCGCACTCTACTCCAAGCGTTCCGTTACAATGTTGTGGATTATGTTAAATTTAGGAAATGTTACAGACTACAGTTCTTAACTTTGTTAACGTGTTGTGTAAATTGGTGTTTGTTTCCCAAATAAAGGTAAAATCTATAATATATCAATATATATGAAATATACACAAAATTGATAGAACAAGTGAATGTAGTTTATCGTCAAGACAGTGAGTTCCAGAAGCGTTAACCAAACGAACAGGCTCGTTGAAGCCTGACTACTGAGTCGGTTGTGGTCTGGTCCTAGATAATTGCAAAGTTAATTTTTGTTCTTATTTATGAATTGTTGACACTTCAAAGTAGACAAAAATGGTACAGTATTAAAGCGTGCTTTCATATTAAACATGGAGCAATCTAATCAATGCAATATTATATCGTATATTGAAAGCATTGTGAGTAAAGAATGCTGATATCAATCTAAGAATAAAAGGAAGAAACTGACACCAGCACAAACTACGAAGTTATATAAGAAAAAGTTAAAGAAACAAAATAAAACCGTTCAGATGTTAATAACCTTTCTGTCGCAGTCAATATCTACTACATCCGGTAATTCGCGTAGCGTCTAGATAGAGGAGATATAGAATATTTTTTAGATATGTAATTGGTCGTGTTCGATCGAATCGAAGGCTTTTTCAAAATCCACGTACAGAAATAACGTACTACTGCTAGTGTTGTCGCTGTTTGGGAAAGTCTTTGTCTAGGTGTGGGTGTCTGCGACTTTATACGATAATGACGATGAATGGTTTTCTTGAAAAATTAATTGTAAATTAATTTAGTCTGTATATTATCTTTCCATCCCCATTCATTAACTTCCGTATGGTTTTGGTATTCGTGTCGTATTTTGTTGTAAATCTTGTGCATAGTTTGTAAGAAGCAAAATGCTTTCTCAATGTTCTTTAAGACAGTATACTAACCTAGAAAAATAGACATGCATAAAGCAAAGTGATCAAGACTATTGTTTCACCGCGGTACACGGGTGGCTTAAAATGGGAAAAATAAAAGCCACAGTTGGCCACTTTACTCCGATACTAGTTTTCCTGTCTGTAGTTTTTCTGTATTTTTTTTGGTAATGAGGTGAGTAAAAAGCCAGCAGTCAGCTGTCATTGTCTTTTTAGGACATCTGCTGCCATGTCAAATAGGACTACGAGTAACACTGTTTGTGTCAGTTAATAACAAGTAAACAATTATCACTAGACAGCATCTTAAAATTTGATCTGCCCAGACAATGATTATGTTTTACGACGAGAGCGCAATTTAACTCTGGTTATTACATTATTAGAACTCTGCATTAGTCTTTCTTGTACTGTAATATGAAAAATAATAACAAGATATAGTATCTGTGCAAATCATGTTGATAGAAAAATAACCTACAACTAGTGATATACTACGTTTATTTAATGTAAAGTGTCTGAATAGGATGGATTTAAAAAAAACAATAACCAAAAAAATAGGCCCCTTCATGTCATGAACCTCAAGTAATTGGCTGAACGAACCGTTGACGCGGCGCCTACAATTAGGTTATCTAAAAAACCTTCCAAACTAAAACGAGCTTACTTTTTGAGGGTAACGACCTGCCAGTAGTTCGTGTTGCAATTTTTTTGGGGGAAACATTTTTTAAAAACATTTTTCCAATTTCACGTTTGCTGTTTGTCCTTGGGTAACACGTTATTTGTCAGTAAATAATTTGTTTTTGATTCATAGTTTATCGGTGACTAATTACTTTGGTGCTTACCTAGATGTAGCAGATTTTAGATTCAAAGATTTTAAAAGGAATTGTAAGTATTTAACTAAATACTGGCCATAAAATACCAAAGATAATTAAATGTGTGCATATGTATATGAATTAAATTTTATTGTTTAATATTGGTATGTGTTATAAAAATGTTTTAATATCTGGTACAGACTTCAATAAATAATTTGAAGTTTTCTCCTGTCCCATTGCAAGCTCATCAACTGATTTTAATCTTAACTTCATAATATTTAATTATGAACTCAAGACAAGGAACGATTACAGTTTACTGATATTAGCTACGTTGCTAGAAAACTCTTTTGCCTTGTATCATTTTTATCCAGTTATCATACATGCTTGTCCAGTAAAATCTGGACATTTTAGATGTCCTAGTTTTGTTATATGTATAATGAATATTCCAAATTACGCATCATTCAGTCAGAGAATTACCGAAACTATCACAAACAATAATATACAGCAAAATTACAATGAAACAATACAATACGTTACAATTGTTTGGAATAGACATCTAGCCGATAATATTACACAATCGTTAAATAACTTACGCAACCAAAATGACGTTCAATAAATAGAAAAAGAGCTCCAAAGTGCCCGTCACGCGGAACGATCGCCATTTTGGTTTTATTTTATTTTTTCCCTAGTTCATGAGGTGCAGATAATAAATTGAAGCGGAGTGAATAATGTAAAAGTTAACTTTCACGGATAGCTTTTTGTATAATGATACTCTATTTTGCGGCCTACATGTTATAAAGTTATGTAACATAGTTTGTCTTTGATATAACGGATTTAGCATTATTGCTCTAACAGAAAATGTATGTTGAAAGCCTATTGGTCTCTAAATAACCAATGATTGTTAGGTATATATTTCGCATTTATATGCAAAAACTGTATAAATGTATTACAAATAAATTAAGAAAACAACTCTTGTACAAAGGACGTAACTTTCACACGAAACAGTTTCAGATTATTTGAAAACATTGAAATCACTTGTATTGAAGTTTTATTTTTAAAATAGTTTAACTAATTGCCTAAACGATTCCATGTATACTAAAAATATACATATATATATCTGCACGCCCGGTCCCCGTAGTCAGAGAGTAGAAAGAGAGTTCAGTAGTCAGAGATTACCGAATGAACATATATTTTTATTTTCACAGTTTCAACCTAGCGAATATTCAGGCGGTTTCGATGACTACAGCGGAGGTCATAGCGCGAGCGCGGCTGATGGAGGTGATTTTCACGGTTTCGGAGGCCATGATTTGAAAGCTCACTCATATCCAGTCCACCAGCACGTCGAAGAAGAGAACCCTGAACCGATTAAGCACTACAAAGAAGTGGTCGTCCCTCTGCCCAAGAATGTAGAATTCAAAGTCCATCAGCCCGTTCTAATACCCGTCCCCCACCCAGTGCCGATACAAATACCGGTTGGCAAGGCAGTCGTGATTCCAATCATTAAAGAAGTTTCTATACCAGTGGAGAAATCTGTTCCGTACCCGGTAGAGAAAACAGTCCACGTGCCTAAGATAAAGGAGGTTCCATTTGAGGTGATCAAACACGTCATAGTGCCTGTAGAGAAGCCTGTACCTTTCAAAGTACCGGTCTACGAGACTATCATCCACACTAAGAAGGGCTCGCATAAGATTTAAATGAAGTAAAGTCTGATGTTGTTGTGTGTTGTATATTATATTGTTGTTGTTGTCTGTTGTATATTGCGTTGAATGTTGAGTGTTGTTAATATTATTGTAGGTGTAAGTTATTGTTAATAAATATGTTGTTTTTATTTGAAGAGATTTTTATTCATGTACAATCAGTACATTCAGGCATATAAATGTAATATACATTTTAAAAAAGGACACCAATTATTGAAATATTTATTAATTTCTTTTAATAGAAATCTTACGGATAAATTAACAAGCAGATACAGTAAGTAAGTGAAGACCATTTAAAAATATCCGCATCAATATACAAAAGTAGACAGGACGCAGTAGACGATATGATAAATGTGAGAGCGGGAGATAACATAATATATAAATACACCAAAAACGACAAAGCTACAACACGAACATTTTTCATTAAGAGGTGAAAATATTTTTTGTTAATATTTGCTAATATATAATTTTTGCTGACATAAATTGTCAGTTCAGGTCAATATAATCGAAAATTACTTCGCACATACAATATACATATATGTGGATTAAAATACACATAACACAATACCAAACATAAGAAAATAAAACGTAAGTCCACGCCTGTATTCCCAAAGACGGAGGTAGAGGAATGTAACTCTACCACCATCTACTTGAGACATAGTCACCATTTATTTTATAACACCAAAAAGTAAGACTATCATGTTCAAGATAATTTAATAATAACTTTATTCTTCTCATCCCTTGACCATTTATATCATTAACAGTACGTAATTTCTTTAAAAAAATTTTACGTTCGAAGAAAATCTGCCAGTCTACCAACCTGGACTATGGCTTTAACTCCCTGATTCTGAGAGGAGACCCATGTTCCAATAGTGGAACGACACAAGGGTCGAAAAAAAAGAGAATCTTCGTGATCGACCAAAGATTTGATAATGGTGATGATTATGATCATGATGATAATAATGGCAACAATGATTATTGAAAGAGTCACTCAAGTTTCTGCGCCCAGCTCCCATTGTCATATAAGTTGTCAGTTCTTGCATCTTCTCCGTTTACTTTTAACTTTCCATTTTCTTTTATGTTTTCAGATCTGAAAATTATGTGTAAAAAAGACAAATTAATTAAATTAATACTTCTTCAAAAAAGCCTATTTATCATTTCATTTTTATCATTTCACTGTTGGATAGGTAAGGAACTCCCTCCTTTAAGGAAAGGAAACTTTCTCCTTTAAGAAGGAGAAAGTTTAAGGCCTTAGCTTGCTTTGCTGGCCAAGTGCAGGTTGGCAAATTAGAAGAACAAAGGCATATTGTTCGTGAGGCTTAAATTCCTTTCAATATTGCAAGCAGATGCAGAGTTTACTCACCATCAAACAGACTGAAAGGAAGTCGGACATACACCAAAATACAATAAAAGATTTATCTGTCGGTATGTAAACTTGTATAAACAGACATGTTAATATGTTATTATGTAACTGTACGCCTGTATGTCCCCGTAGGGGTTGGCAGAGGACTGTAAGAATGCTCCCACGAATCACCAGGTACGTTATATATCCGCCATGGAAGTGAGACTGGGGCTATTGGTCTGTCGATCAGTTAAGCTTGCAATTCCTCAATTTACGAGGTAGTTAATGTAATAAAAACCTATTTTTTATGTATGATTATAAATATGTTTAATTTCTAAAATTGTGCAGTGCACTTACTTAAAAATGTAATATTACCTTGGGAAAATGCAAAATATTAAGTTGATTATCGGTTTTTCCAAGAATATCCACATGAAGAGGCTGAGCGCTGACGCAACTACATTCAAACCGCATGTAACGATTACCTGAAACACGCAAAGAGTAATATTAAATTATTTTTATATAAAAAGACAGTATTGCAAAAGCTGAAATGGCAGTGGTTTAGAATACAGTCTTTTATTCTACAGGTTTTCAATTCAAATCCAAATGCACTTCATTACGTGTTTTAAGATTGAATGTCATTTGATGTAACGGTAAAGGAAAATATAATGAGGAAATGTTCACACTTTTGTAAGGCGTGCGAAGTCTACAAATAACCAACCCGCCTTTGGCCAGCGTAGCAGACTTTGTCTTTAAGTTACTTTCGAGGGAGACACCTATGTCCAGAAATGGAACGATAAAAGGCCTGACGATATAAAAATGTATACATCGTCATTCATTTATGTATTTTTAGTCTCAACGTGATCAGATGTTATCTGGATTGGTAAATATTGACTCTATTAGGCAAATAGTTTTGCTATAAAACTCACATCCTCAAATAAGTCATGCCTGAGTGGTCCCCTAGTCTCTGCTAACATCCTTTGTAAGACCACAAAGTGCGTCAGGTAGATTCCATAGGAGAGCTTATTTAGTGGAACCCACGCAGACCATCCGAGGAAACCAGGAACGATTGCTGGGACATAAATAATAGTTTCAGTTGTTACATCTATTAATAAGGAAATGACATATTTAAATTAGACATAAGATTCTTGAGTTTGTATGTTATAATATTTATAACTAGGAAATTGTCAGATCGTCTTTGGATAATTGTTATCAATAGATTTACGGCTGAGTCAATTTGATTCATTTAAAATGCAAGCCTTTGTGCTAAATGCAATAAAAATCTTTGCGGAAAATGTATTTCAAAAACAGAGTTTGTATGTGAAAATTCTTTTGCAAAGGCTCTATTTCTATTGAATGGGCCAAATTGGCTCAGTAAATCTAGTGTTAATAGTGTAAATTGTTAGGTCGTCTTTGGATGATTGTTAATAGCAAATTTACATAAGCATTTTTAAAGAATTAACCCTCATGATCATTGTCGGGATTATAAACAGAAACCCTCTTTATTAATAATAAAATGGACGATAATGATGATTCACAATTATTTCTTACAAATCCTCTAATTGGTATACTCACGCAACTTCCCGTATTGACATATAATAACCAAAAATCCCACAAGGGCTGCCCATACGATTCTTCTTAGTACAGAAAACAGGGAATTTTCCAGAACACTACTCTCGCGGTGATGGTGCATATAGGCTATTACGTTAAGTAAGGTGAACATTACCAGGAAAACAATAAAAGCCAATACGGATTTTATCTGGAACAATATAGTACCAGAATTGAAAAGATTCATTGGTATTTTTGAGAGTTATGTTCATAAACTTCATGTTTCGGTATTTTTACTGAACATCCTTCACATCTGTATCCAACAATGTAAAAATGTCTTGTTACAAGTTACAACCTATTATTTGTTCAGATTAAAACTGAGAAAGTTTTGGCGACTTTTTATTTTTCAATGACAATTCTTTTAGAATAATTGCATATCACAAAGTAGTTGCCATCAAAAGAACATTTATGGTAGAAGTAAAAATGTTATTAGAAGGATTACCTCGGACAACACATTTTTGTATATAGCAGGTTTGAACGTAGATAATAGGAATCCAAAAGCCATTCCAACGGAGTACGCTCCAGCGCGAAAATGCATTTCAGTATAACCTGGGTGTAGTGATATTTGTGCGCGGTAGTTGTCGCCGGCTCTGAAAGATACTGGAGTGAACTAAATAAAAAAATGAAACGACCGAAACTGGCTTAAATCTTTTAAGTAGTTTGGTAGTTGTTATTTGGTAGAGTCTGCTCCTTGTTTAACCAAAGCACAACTGCCAAAATGTATTCCATGCCTGCTTTAAACTCAGTTTAATCTGAATTCACATGCCATTTGTCACGATAAACATGTCATTTCTACCTACCGAAAATCGGTTATAACAACAGCTGGTACGTTATTGGCGATTCCGTGTATGAGCGGCGCGATAACAGAGGCTATAGCTCCAATAGTGAAGACCTGAATACCAGCTCTTCTGTTTTTAGTATAAATCCAATATATAATCACTCCCACTATGGACAGCTGGTAGTCGCAGATTGTCGACCATAATATTAAATAACACTGAAAATTATTTATTTTTTATTGTAATTAAAGTTAATTAATTAAAGTATTGTAATGTTCAATGCTTAATAGGTACGAAAAATAGGACTACAAACGAAACATAAAAATTGAGCCATAATTCCTTTTAATTTTATTGGCTGCCCCAATAATTCTTTACTTCATTGAACAAATTGCTTCTTCTTGTTCGGCGAGTCGTCAGCTGATCGTGCGATCAGCCATCGTGGTGAAAGGATTAGTCGCAATCTCCAGCAGCAGCAGCAGGGCAGTATTTGTGTAATTAATTGGACATAGTCTCCGCTCGTTGAGGCTCCTTTCATGCACCCTAACAAATTGCTTATTAAGCTGAAAAGAATATTGAGTTGAACTTGCCAGATTCGAAGGATTTCTCCAATTTCCAAACATTAGTAGAATTGGCCACCAGTTATTACAAGCTTCCTGCTCAATTTTAAAGAACTTTCTTGTCAAAGGTCCTGGATAGGCCGGTGCGTAAGCTTGTGGTAGTAGTAATAGGATCAAAATTATTGGCCACA
>DWEJ01001814.1:0-12355 GCA_018245835.1 Mysoria sejanus stolli | reverse complement strand
TCGGTTAAGAAACATTAATCGTGATTTCTTACTAAAACCTATCTAGTAAGAAATCACTATGAAATTGTTAACAAAACGAGTCGAGTCCACTTTCGAGTTGCCCCCCTTAACTATAAAATTGCCCCCCTGTGGGGCGTGGGCCCCACGTTGGGAAACACTGCTCTATACGATTTTTTCTCTGTGATACTATTTGACCACAGACTATTTATTGCGAAATTGACAGTAGGTATAAAATTAAACGAGAAAAAAAATATTTTAATGTATTTATAATACAAGACATAAAAAATATTCGTAATTTAAATATTACGTAGAAATTTGAGGTCCCTACAATCCCACTCTATACAAACTGTAGCTGCTAAATCTCATCCTGTGTTCGCGCGATATTATCAGAAATCGGTACAAGGATTTTTCATCGCGCTTTAATACAAAGACAATTTACATACATACATATACATACATATTCATATATCTGAGTGTATTAACTCTCGCTTTTCGTAACCCGTTCCACGTCCCACACCTGTATTGTGATGCCAGCAGAGTAAATTTATTGACATGACGCGAGCGAGTAATGTCTACATGCATAGAATCGATCACTTTACCCTTGCATCCGTACCGTAGCCAAATAGTACCGAATAATTAAAAAATTTTAATTATTATAATTTATAATTATTATAATTTTTAATTATTATAATTAAAATAATTTTTAATTAATCGGTACTATATATTGCTTGCAACTTGTTGAAAGCAAGACAATAACTTTATTCGCATAATTCTGACACCTGAGATTGATCCTGAAACTGAAATCCAAACCACTGTGCTATTACTGCTCAACTTAATTTTACACACCAGCACGGTAAACAGGCTTTATATGAAAAATATTAAGATTAACGAATCATAGTCGAGGAAATATTATGTATAAAAACTTGGCGCTTTTAGTGCTTTGTCTATAACTCTTACAATATTAGCGAGTACTTTATTTAAGCGGTTGGCCGCGCGGTTAACCGCTTTTTGATTGTCGTACTAAACCTCTTTTGTAGTTATTACATAACAACATTTCACACTATTATATAATTTAAGACGATTTAATTAAACAACCGATTAGCATTTAACTCGTCAGCGGGATTAGGTGTTAGACTTAAACCATAAATTTAATTTTATAATAGACAACTTTCAATAAACTGCCTCATTGGTCGAAGGGGCGCGCGCGCGACTGCCGATCGGGAGGTACTGGTGGCAAATCCCGAATCGGATATTAATGGTTTCTCGAATTAGAATTTGTAATTAAAATTTCTAGTAGTGCCTCGGAGACTGGTCCTGAGCCCGGTGTATGTCAATAGACTCACCCTCTATGCCACCACGTAAACGTAATTGATGAATCGTGAGAGTGTACTGCATTCCTCTGCCTGCCTCTTCGGGGCTTAGAGGTGTGATGTTATGTTCAATAAACTTTTTCTTAACAAACCCAAATATACAATGTTTCATACAAGGAACCCGATGGTACCTTATACATTAATACCCTAAAAAAAAATCTTTGCACGTCTTTGAAGTGAAGTACGACATTTAGTAAACTTATTATTTCTATAGGGAAGAGAGGCTGAAAGCTAATATATAGTTCTATATAATATATTACAAATACAAAAATGAAAATATGACACTCATTGTTCACATTCATACTGTCAATGTCAGTCATATAATAGTCTGTGGCTAAACAATAGCACAGAGTATAAATTTACAGAGGTCTACTCTTCGACTGGCATCCTATTAGCGCTAAGACTTAAAATATTCAAAGTTAAATAAAACTTATATTACTAAAGCCAAAATTGAAACACTGAACGACCAGTACTCATCAATAACTTTCTATAGAAACAAGTCTAGTTATCTTGTCATTTAGACAAGTGAATATTGTAGCGACTTTAGCACACCGTACTCTTTGCGGAGTCACAGAAACCCTACGGCTTCCATAAGTGCTGTAAATGGATAATTTTATTAGTTATGTAACACGATGGTGCGGTCTAATGATGCGTTATATTAACCTTTTCTATTTATAGTCACTTTAACAAGTACTTTCGATGCATGGGAAGCACGGGCTGTATGCTGTTCTTGTGGTGGTTTACAGTTGTTACTTTAATCAAGGTAAGTTATCATGTAATATTTAATGCCGCGAATAATCTCAACAAAGAACGCGGTGGTTTCGTAGGAGTGAGACGCCGTATCTGCGAATGTGGCAACTTTAACGCAATAATATCTGCCACTACCCGCTAGATGGCGTTATGATAAACTGATAATCATGAGTTTTGTTATACATTGGGCGTATCTAGGGAAAATATAAACGTAACATCAAGCATGTATCGCCACGAAGCGGTAGACAGGGGAATGTAATACTTGAGCAGGTTTCAAGAGTTCCGTTTACGTTCTAATATGGAATAGGGCATGATCCTGTGACTATACACCGCAACCACCGTACCGCTGGCACAAATTCAATCCTTGGAATTAGAAACTATTAGGAATTTCTAGTCCGATAAACCCAGTAATAGCCAATTCAAGGATTGAACACAGTATCTGTCGCTCAAAAAATCACGCTTGCAAACATATTTCTAAATAATCTACCAACAGGTACGGCTAGTAACATTAAAAATTTAAATGTATTCTTCAACACCGAAAACATCGATATGGTATCGATTCCAAAAAAAGCTATAATAACCCTCTTCATCGAGTCGTCAAGGCCAAGTGTGACGTGGTGAACTGCACGTTTAGCGTTCCCAGCGATGAATACTTGATTCACTATGCTACTCCACCCACGAGTTAATCGAAACTAATTTAAAACCATGTATCATACTTAAAAAGGAGATACTAATATATACATTAACATACGCCATATATCATTTACTATGAAATTATAATGAAAATTATGGCGAATTTAATTAATTTAAGGCAAAAAAATTCAAAATCTAAGTGACCATGATAATCTTGAAACGTATTATTTCTGAATCTGCTAGCTCTATGAAAACTATTAATACTGAAGCCAGTTAAAATTTTACCTGAGATTAAATATTAGCTGATTCATGTTATGTACATTGGAACGAAGCAAAGACCGCATCAAACAAATTGTAAGCATCAGATTCATCTATCACTTATTTATTTAATCTTTATCGGTAACCTACAACTGGGTTACAAAGGGCTAACTTATTATTGACATTCACTACCGGTTAACCAAAATTAATGACAAGAATAACAAAGTCGGTGGTAATTAAAGATGTTTTTGTCATACATATGTATATAAAATATGTTATAATATAAATGATCTCCATCGGCAACCCATTCATAGTCCCACGGTTGGGCATGTGTCCGTTTAGAATGAGGATGCTTCATAACGTGGTATGCCACACTGACCAAATACAAGTTGGCAGTCTCCACACTACTATCGGTAATATCATCGAAACGTAAATTTAGTTCCGTCACATGACTTTATAATGATTAATGTCACCAGTATTATATAGTACAGTCAGTAATTACGCGTAATGACGCGACATAACATTCACTAATGACATTCTATTGCAAGTGCATATATTATATGAACGGTATAATTAATGATTTTTTCAATCCCTTAGGTACACTGTTATGTATAAACCGGAAAATGTAAAATGGAAAATAACATATACAATCCGCATTTCCTCTCTTTTCTAACTCGTACTTGTCTCTCCTATAAGTACTTCATTATATGTCTCGTCGATATAACTTGCTAGTTCAGAAGTCTACGCACGTGACGGCCAATTAAACGGTTAGTTATGTCGTATAATACCTACTCCACTGGCAATTGTAGCATTTCTCTTTATATTTTATTCATAAATGTATCCACGGTTTTGTTATATATTGTAATCTTTTTATAGATTACAATACAATGTTCTCCATTTCGTAGCACTACGTCATACGGCTCGTACGCTCTGCTCAATGGATGGATCCCAAATGACTATATCGCAATCAATGCAACTATTTTACTTGTATAATCTTTATAATCTAATAATATAATAACTATTTTACTTGTATAATTTATCTTGTATAATCTTGATTGGTCCTTATATTATTTGTTAATTTTACACCAACGTATTGAAAACTTATACTAAATTGAGTAATAGTCACTAACAATCACTAACAGACTTATTCCTACAGCCGTGTTCAAGGACAGAGGTCGGTAATAGCAGATAGCTACCGGCGGTGGTACCTACTAAGTCCACTCGTGTGCTACTCTTTATCTTAAAAAAGTATTATTACAACTATTGAACTATCAATATTATTAAGAGTATATAAAAACACAGTACACACACACACACACACATCAAAACAAAGCCTCTAAAAATAGCGCCTTTTATCAAAGAATCCATCCCAATACACTTACTACTACGGACTTGCGTTGACATCAACAAAAAAAGCAATAGGTACTCGCCGACTCCAACCGGTCGACGAGTTCATAGAAATGAAACAAAAAACACTAATAGTATCACATGAAAACAACAGTTGTATAACATATAACCTTATCACTATAATAATAAAGTATAAAATCATCGTGCGTCACGACGCTAAATCATCAAAAGATGCGTACGTGTACACGAAACGGGGCAAGCGCTCACCACTCCAAGTGCACGTGCACCGAATGTACTAATATTCAATCCACTTCAGTTTCAATTGGTATGCGTCATTCTCAACACGATGTTCGGAGTACATCGCACTCCGTACTTCCATATACAACCTCCGATATTACAACCCGATCACAACAGTTAGGTCCAACAAACCTTATCACATTATATTGTGACACGGCTTCTATTTTAAAACATCGGTGTTTCCTCAAGGATCTGTCTCGATACGCTATGCATCGATTTGAACAAAAATTGGAAATTTTTTTCAGGAATACTTTAATAAAGTTTAAATGAAATACGCGGTTGTTATCGTTCAAGGTTTTTCAACTTTTCGTTTTAACGCATACTACACATGACCACAACGATAAAACTAAGGAGAATCAATAAAATCTACCCGCAAGATCCACAATGCCTTACATAATTACATAATGTATCAACATGCTAAACTGATCACAGAGCCATTCAGAATGCCAAACATTTTGTAATAGTCGACGCGAGTTTAATAATACCAAACGTTCTATACCGCAGTGTAGCGGAAAGAACAGTAGGTAACAGAGATTGCTTGATCATTCTGTGTACATGACTCATGAGTCCGTAGATCGGCATCGTTAAAAATTTTCACTTTTAACGCGTAGTTTCATATTGTTTTCTAAGAAAACGATTGTATAGGCTCGCCGCGCGAGCTTTTATAAATTATAATACAAAATCTTTCAACAAAAACTGAAAAATCCATAGCAAATATAACAACTTTCAGATAAACTCGTGTTCATCATCATCATCACTACTTTCAACAAAATACATCAAGTGGATTAGTGATGTGCTCTACACCTAGTTTCTCCGAGCCACATGCCACAGGTTGTCTTTAAAGCTATGCTTTTTAAGTGCCGATGGTCATGAATATACCAGTACATTTTCCTGCACACTAGTGCAATATATCAGGAAAACTCCTTAACATGGAAGTCGTACAGTTAATAGTAATACATTATATATTATTAAGTGCTTCATTAGTAGAGTAGTTTCAAACTGAACTGCCAATTGAATTTCCGAGTTGAATAAAAATGTTATTTTAAATGTTAAGTTAGTTGAATAAAAATGCTTTTTTTAACTTATTATTTCTAATGATGTCCTGGAGTCTGGGTTTATGCCCAGTTTATGACGATAAACTCATCACCTATTTTATGATAGAACATAGAACTTTGCAGCTGGATTGTATGAGTGTATTACACTCCTCTGTCTACCCCTTTGAGGAATACAGATGTGACAAAAATCTCTAGGTGTATATAATTTCCAGAAAAAACCATTTTCAATTTATTTTTCTTTTATTGTAATACTCTTCTCATACTGAGAGAAAGCCGAGTGTCAACAGTGGAATAATTATTTTTTTTATCATAATTACTGTAATATAGATACAAAAAAAGTAAGCTATATATATGAACTACATGTGAAACAACAAATAAATAATTGATATTGTACTACAAGTATAATTTTGAGTACATTAGCCCTGTTATCTCAGTGTTGATATGTTCAATATCATGTTTGTAATTTAATGTGCTTTAATTAACCAATTTAGACAGTGAAAACATTATTTAAAAACAAACAATAAATAAGAGTGCTGATAAATATATTATTAATATTAAATTCCTAGTAGTGGCTAGGATTCTCTTTTTGTGGGTGATATATGGCAACTGTTTTACCTCACACTCTATGATGAGATGTAAATATTACTATTGAAACATGGGAGTGTACTACACTGCTCTGACTACCTCTTGGGGATAACAGGTGTGATGTTATACTATCCTATTACTGTTACAATTAAATTATCCAACCACACCCCTTACATGGTTGTCAGAGACCACCAAGTGCCATATAACTCTATCCTTATGGTCATCGTGGGACTCTGCAACCTTTGTCGCTCTCTTGATACCCATAAACTAATTTCTGACATTTCTGACTCTTTGATAATTAAAATGAAATATTAGTACATACATTTTTACAGACTTAGAGTACCTACATACAGACTTTGCACACAAGATATGGCTGTATAGTCCTGCCTTGTTATAACAAGACAAAAACATAATGCAATATGTGTTATAATGTTATGATATCTATTATCTTATCATAATTACCATCAGATCAGAATTAAAAAGTACAATGGGTTATACACTAACACATGCTATGAACAATGCAGCTTTCTAAATGTGAGATAATATTACACCTGTATTTCCTTAAATGGATAAGCAGAAGTGTGTCCTATTCTCTCTGATACACTACTTATATTATAAATAGTAGAGCAGAACAAAATGAGAATCTTTTGGGTTATACGAAGTACACATATTTACTCTGAGCCATTACTACTTAACCCTCTCTTTCTGAGAGGAGACCCATGTTCCAACAGTGGAACGACAGAAGGGTCGATATATGGAAACCTGGTTTCCCATCTGTGTATAAATGCCTTTAACCAAACAACTCATAAACATTATACATTACCAAAAACACTACATACAGATACATACACGAAATCTGTAAAATAAACATGTTGAAGTTAAGCCAGTCATAATAAACTCATTTATCAGAGCCTTAAAATATTAAGGCAACATTAAACAAGGTAAATAATATCCTATACACAATATATCCTACACATCGCGATATTATTTACGCCAATGCGATGTATTGTTCTTGCATTCGAGGTAAATACACTTTTATTGCTAAGTATCAAGGACTTAAATTTGTTGATGAGAAACTGTGACTTGTAGTAAGTAGATAAAATAAAAAAATTAGACTTTGGCATCTTGCAATAAGACACATTTTCGTTCGTAACATGTGCCTACTCTAGTACGTTCGCACTAAGTTTGCACCAATGATTTTAGGGTCATAACACCTGACATGAAACACAAAAAGTGGACAAACATTGCATTATGTAGAATTACTTGTTTATTCATCATTTTCTTATAGTTATGATTTTGTTGATTTTATCTTACATATTAATTTCATTTTATAGACCATTTTCTAAGCAGTTAACATTTAGCTAAATTGTTTCTAATACAGACTAGAATTATTCAAGACAAGAGTGAATAGACACTTTCTAGCCAAGTAGACTACATCCTAGGCTACATCATACTTTCCACCATGTGAAATACTGGTCAAATGTGAGCCTATTGCATAATTTATAAACAATCTTAAAGAATGATACTAGATTTCATTAATATTGCTAAACATCTGGTAATATTCAATGCATTACAACATTGCAAACTTTAAAACAGACATGTAAATATCATGTAATTTTATCTTTTTATATTTTAATATTTTGTAAAAAAATATTTGTATTCATTAGGGATTATCGTTTTTATCAGACAATGATACATTATCTATGGAAAAAATTACAATATAGCAATAATAGCGTAGTGTATTTTGTAGCCATATTGATAATCTAATCTGGTATTTAACATAATATTGTTATATTTTCCAAATGGAATTACATTACACAGTTGAACTCAATGAAAAAACACATGTATTAGTGCTATATACACTAACTGTAATAATTTAACATTTTTGTAAGAAATACCAAATACGCATATTAACGGTAAATATTATAGACCATACTTAACACGGTCAGTCTTTTTGGTTATTGTTATTTCAGGTTTAGATAAATTAAGACTATGTTACGCATATAATCATGACTTTATTTTCTGTCATCCGATACCTTTTAATTAGAAGTGATGTACACGTAGAAAATAAAAACAAAGGAAAATCGCCCAAAATAAAGAAACGTGAAAAAATAAAATACTCCCAAGATCATTATTTGTCTACGGATAATTTTAAAAAGAAGTAATATTTTAAATAGAGCGACTGCATACGAATAACAACCATAAACAAATAAATCCACTCACCAAATTAAAATAATCTTGATCTCTTACGCCACTATTTCATACAATTAACACTGTAGCACTATTTTAACATACAAACTGTACGAATCAATTTTCACACTGCACTACTTTAATTTTTCAGCCACACGATTCTAATATCGAACAATAAATATCTTAGATTTCAAAAGAAATTCTGTCTGTACACCTGTAATGAATATACCTATCCACAATTGTTCGCACAAAAAATACAGGAATACAATTTGTATAATTTTGACAAATGAAGAACAGATTCACGAAAACAGAACAAATGTCAAAGACGCAATTTTAATCAAAAATAATAATTGAACGAAGAACAGTAATGCTTAAAATGTTATAGCGACCACTTTGTAAATAAAATACTCAAAATAATAGTATGCATATATGAATTTTAAAATAATAAAATTTATTAGTATTTCAGAACGTAACTTATCATTACATTAAAAACCGGTAAATATGGCTAAGTAATAATACGTATGGTAAACACTTTTAAAGTAAAATTTTAAGGAAAGTATTTCCAAAAAATACTAACACGAAGTTATAGTCACTATATATTTTTTATAATCTACAATAACGAGTCATGAAACATTTTTTTATGGTTAAAGCTAGTTGACATGCGCAGAAAATATCTCCCTATACATAATTACAAATATTGATTCCTTCGGCTTATTTGCTTGGGATTCTAGTGAATAGAATATACAATGGTCCAAATATTTATCTTCGTTTTTATTAGCATCCTTGGAGTACGGTGCAGTGACCAAAATGCTGCAACATTTGCATTTAAAGAATACCAATACAAAGATTCTCCAAAGAACGTAAGCAATTACAAATAGAACTAAATTCTCATAATAGGTATTGTTCACATAAAGTAAAAAACCTAACAATTTTTGACAGACATACGTTTGACAGCGATTTTATTCTATTATTGTTTTTTTTTATTTTTAATGAATGTCTTTACAGGAAATGACATTTCGAGAATTTGAATCAGCCTGTGAACAAAGCAGTGCATGCAGCCATATGAATGGTTTGGCGCGTACTCGATGCATCCGTGAATGCGTCTCACCATCATGTTACAGAGAAATTTACGTAACTGATCCAGTAAGATTATGGTTTCATAAATATCTTGTTATGTTACTGATACTATGTACCTGTATAGTGCCCATAATTATAAAAAACGTCATACAACGGGATGTTAGCACATAAAAAATATTTTCACATCATAAAAACTTTTGTTAGTATATACAATGTCATCATCATCATCATAATCAGCCTATTCCTGTCCACTGCTGGACATAGGCCTCTCCAATAGCACGCCACTGAACTTGATTTTCCGCTGTTTGCACCCAACCACTGCCACCCACTTTTCGTATATTGTCACTCCACCTAGCCGGAGGGCGTCCTACACTACGTTTGTCAAGACGTGGTCTCCACTCTAGAACACGTCTGCTCCAACGGTTATCTGTCTTGCGACAGATGTGACCAGACCACTGCCACTTCACTGAAAATAGTAAATAGTCAAATAGAGAAAATCCAAAATTAACCTAACTTCACGCCTGTAATCCCAGAAAAGGTAGGTAGAGGAACGCAGAACACTCCCACGTTTCAACAGTTACGTTTACGTTCCGCTATGGAATAGGTGTTGAGCCCATTGCCATACACCGAGCACATATCCAGACTCCGAATCACTACTAGAAAATCTAAATTAGAAAAATTTTGTAACACCCGACCCGGGAAATGACCCTAGTACCTCCTGCGTTCGGCAGACGCACTTCCAACTAACACAACCAAAGAGGCAGTAAAATTTCAAAATTAACAGTTAATGTAAACAATTTCAGCTTGAGGAGGGAGAAATCGACGTTCGCTTGAATTCATTCAAGGGATGCTTTACTCAGAGAAGCGGCAGAACACGAAACTGATTTCGTTCCAGTTTTTTGTCATCCTGTTTCTTATGTGTCAACAAAAATAACGAGATACACATAAGAAAGTTCAATTTTAATGTTAGTATGTACACCTAGAATAATTTTGTTAAAGGGGAGCATTGATATAATAAATCTGGCTATAAATATGGACTAATAAGCTTAATGGATATTGAATACGTATTTTTATATGTAAAATTTGAATGGTAGAAACCATTTCTCGAAATAATATTAATATATATCTTGAAATTATTTTTAATTTGCAGGCAATAGGAACGAAGTTGTACGAGATGTATTTCTTTCTGTATTTAAAATATTTTCAATACTGTTATTACAACGATAAAATAATTGTGACGCGTAATCCATTGATTGACTGCCTCGTTAGTGGTGTTGACTGCAAGCGCCTTTGCTGATCGCGAGATTCTGGGGTCAAATCATAGATTTTAAGGAGTGTATCGGAGTCTGGATTAGTGCCCGATGCATGCCAATTTGCTATTCCTCTTCCATAATTGTACGTAATCGTATCTGTTGAAACGCGGGTGTGTGCTACACTGTCTACAGCCAAAGGGATTACAAACGTAATGGTATATTTCGTGTAATCAATATATAAGGTTTTTTTTAACTTCACGCCTGTAATCCCCGAAGCGGTAGGCAGAGGAATGTAGAACACTCTCACGTCTCACCGCATACGTTTTTACGTCCCACTATGGAATAAGTGGTGAGCCTATCGCCATGAATCGGGCACATGTCCAGACTCCGAACCACTACTAGAATCTTAGTTTAATTTAGATTTTCTAGAAATTTTTTCTAGAAAATTTCTAAATTCGAAAAATTCTTTTGTAGTGTTCGACCCAGGAATAACCTAAGACCTCCCGAGCGGTAGTCGCACTTGCAACCAACACGACCAACGAGGTTATATATAATGTTCTTCCTAGAAAATGTTTTTTAGTTTAAATCAATGTACTTTCTTGATTAAAAAATATTATTAGAGCTCGTACGTGTTTTACTCTTTTCTTTCCTTTCCTTTTGCTTTTTTCTAGGTTGTATTCCTAAGAGACCGCAATCAGATTCACTTGTTAATGTATAATAAAATTTTATTAGCTAACAGTAAGATTAATAGGTAAAAGGGTACTACAAAAAAAGCAGCTTTCATTAAATGTAGCACACTTAATAACACGATAGTAATAACTATGAATTAAAATAGGACAGATATTATCAAAATTTTGAAACAGATACCATGCTACTTCTGAAGGCTAAGATAACTTTTATAAGGCTTTTAATGTATATAAATACATGTAGCTCTATTCACATGTATTTATATGGGACATCACAAATTTCAGGGTAACGCGAGCTGTTTCAACATCAATTGCTTTATTATCTACCCAATGTATTGCATACTTACAAAGAACTATGTATTATATATATGTGGTTAACTAATACCGCAATACGCTAATAATCGAATAAACTGATGCTAAAAAAGATTATGGCGTATATAAAAACATAAGATCAAATGAAATGTTTACATAGTCATCAGACATTACGCGTAGATTTCTTATATGATTTTGAAAATTTTTATGCCCCAATAACAACTATAATTTTAAGTAATTTATCTAAAATTTCTTTAGTATCCTAATGATAAGTGACCAACGATTTCCCTACTGATATTGATATATTATTGATATTGATATTGATATAAGAAAGATGTACAATAGAATAAATACAAGCACTTCACATTTAATTAATTTTTTGTATTTTGAAAAGAGCACGTATGCCTGTTTTTAAACGTAAGTAAATGGGTGCAATGTAACCACTTATAAAAAAAGAAAGTTTTAAATGACAACACTGAAATCGAGGGTTGTACATTGCAACAATTCGGTGACTGTTATTGATTCGCTAACTACCGATTTTC
>DWEJ01001813.1:0-12364 GCA_018245835.1 Mysoria sejanus stolli | reverse complement strand
GAAGAGGTAGGCAGAGGAATGCAAAACACTCCTGCGTTTCACCGGTTACGTTTACGTCCTACGATGAAATAGGTGGTGAGCCTATTGCCATGCATCGGGCCACGTATCCAGACTCCGAACAATTACTAGAATTCTTATTGAGATTTTCTAGTAGAAAATTTTCTAATTAGAAAATTTGTGGTGTTCGAACCAGGAATCGAACCCGGGACCTCCCGATCGTCAGTAGCACTAGCAACCAACACGACCAACGACACTGTAATTTTTATAGTCGTTTTATTGCCCAGAAAGAACGGATGGTTCGTAAAAAAATGAGCTAAATTCATTAGTCAAAGTCAAAATAATTTATTTATATAGGATTTGCAATCACATATAAACGTAATTATTGAGAAGTTTACGTTAGTTCGTTCCGCGCCCTCAACTGATAACTAACAAGAAACACAGTGAGATTGTCATTTATTGGTAACTGCCTAAAAATTATAATTTCAAGCCTCAGAGCTAGCTATAGCAACGCAATTCCAAACGTCTACGTTTTGCATGTAATCTGCAATCAATATATCCAGACTCCGAGGCACTACTACCAAAATCTTGAAATAGAGCCCGACCCGGGACACGAACCCTCTCGACCGGCGGTCGGTCTTGCAACCAACACGACTATCGAGGCAGTATTATGAGATTCTACTTACATATAAATAATCATCATTCTGACTACGAGAATTGTGTCTTATCTCGACTCCCTATTTACCTTTGCTTCGTCCGTTTGCGTTTCGCAAATAACAATAACAAATGCTCCACCTGTCGGCCGCAACACGGTTGAAAAACATAATATATCTTCGGGGTACATACGTACCCCGACGTAATTTCAACCTTATCGAGACCAATACTAAGGTTGATTATCGTTTGGAAATGTGAAAAACTTTAAAAAAATAAGAAACACCCCATCAAGAACATTTTAGAGCGCAATTTCGTGGAGCTCTCTTCATTTCATGCCGTTTTATGCGGAGAGTCCACTGCGGGCGTAACTAACACTGCCGCCGTAGGTGGGCCCAATTGTGCGCTTTGATGAATAGATTTCTAACGGCGTGGTCGCAGAATTACGTTACAAAAACTGCGTATGCAGATTAAGTCTTCCAAACTTCATAAAGCAACATTAGTCTCTTTCATTTCTAAACACATCTCAAGTAGAACTTGACGACCCTACGAGTTTTCAAATATAAATAGTTTAGACCATGTAGTAACCTTAGTTTTAGAATACTTGAAGATTTATACTTGTACAAGTACATACATATTACGTTCGGAGGACGTATTGATTCAAATAATGATATTATAATTTTATATGCTTTGATAAAATCACAAGGTATACATTTTTATACATACTAGAAACAGAAACACTTTCGAACGAACGTACCTGAGTAGGTAAAGCGTCACAATAAACATCCACAACCTAGATCACTTAGAGCTAGAAACAGTAACGTAACTCACGGCGATAATATCACAGAGATAAATAGTTCACATTCGGTCTTTTTCACTCCACGAGAAAAATTCGCAACTAAAAGAGACCACGATATTTTCACCATCGTTTCTGTTAAAGTAGGATTTTGGCTTGGCAACGTTGGAACCATAATTGACCTTTCTTGTTTTATTATTGCAGCTAAATCACTCACTAGCTATGTACGTATGTAACATCTTAAATAACTGTACCTGCCCTTTTACTGTTAAGCCTAATACATTTTTTTTTATCTTCACGCCTGTAATCCCAGAAGAGGCAGGCAGAGGAATGCAGAACACTGCCACGTCTCACCGCATACGTTTTTCGTCCCACTATGGAATAGGTGGTGAGCCTATCGCCATCTATTGGGCACGTATCCAGACTCCGTACCACTACTAGAATTTAATTTTAATTTTTTAGATTGTCTAGAATTTTTTCTAGAAAATTTTCTAGTAATTTTCTAAATCAGAAAATTTCTAAATTAGAAAAATTCTTTTTATAGTGTTCGACTCGGGAATCGAACCCAGGACCTCCCGATCTGCAGTCGCACTTGCAACCACACGACCAACGAGGCAGTCAATGTTAAATATTATTAATATTGACTGTTCAATGTTAAATATTATTAATATTGATAAATCCCATACATCGCCATCACCACCACCAAGCCTGCTCATTCCAATAAGAGCACTTCTTCTTGAATAGATAAAGTTTCAAAGAAAATCTAATACGAGATAATAGTGCGTTCTGACGACATTCAACAATTTATCTAACGAGAGCTTTTTATTTATGCAAAATTAATTGAAAATAAATATTGTTATATAAAATGAACTGTATATTTTTGAATGTCCATAAGCTATGCTTTGTTTCAGATTAACCGGCTAGTCTACTTCAAACTGATTTTCAGGGAAATCCTCCTCTTCATGGGTCATGTTTATTTTCGAATGTCGATTACTGAAATCACGTGTGGACTTGTTGACTGAGCTGCTCAGTTTGTTTAACGTACGGCATCAATAAAGTAACCAGTCCGTATTGACCTCTAGCACTTCCCGGAAGCTATGGAATTCTAAGCTTAGAACTCAGGAGTGCGTTAATGCAGGGCTCTCGCTATCGTGGACCTTTCAAACATTGACGGTCGATGAACCTAAATACGGTTTGTCAAAAATTAGTGCGTTTGGCCGTTTAAGACTTTAATACATATATGGATGTAAGAATGGTTAAAAAAAATCTCATTGATATCACATGTTTGTAATATAAATGGGAAACTAATTTTGTATGCCTGTTAGGTTTTTGCGGCTGTACTTATATTGTTGAAATTTGATTCGGAGATATTCTGAATTCTGCGATAGGACACAGGCTACTTTCAAAAATTTTGAACAACCGCTTAAAGAGTGTAACATAATAATAATATATGTGCATATATTCCAAAGAAAATTTGATAAATATTTATATGCCGCATTATTTCGGAAAGTTGTATGATTTAAATTTTTATATGTATTTGTTAATATGTATATGAATTTGTAAATATATCCAAATGATGTACTTTCGCTTCGATTTTATGCTATTTAAGTATTTGATTTTATGCTACTTAAATAATATTCCCAACTTTAGGTTATTAAAAGTTAAACATATTAAACGTCTATAAACAATAACGTTTATATTTCAGAATCTCGTGAATCAGCGTTTGTGCATGCATTGTCAGCGGCGGCGCTAGCTCACGCTGTAGCACGCGCGTGCAGTCGCGGTGAGCTGAACGAGTGCTCGTGCGATGCGCGCGTGAGGAAACGCACGCCGCGCCACTGGCAGTGGGGTGGATGTTCAGAGGTGAGGAAATTGAGCGGTATAGATCAAAGTTAAGCGATGCCAGTTTCCGGCTTGCATATCTATTGATCACTAACCTTTGACTTAGAAGAAATGATTTACATTACAAGTTGTTTTTTTACATTACAAAAAATGTTAACGACAGAATTCCATATATTTCTCAATTGCAGAATAGTAAATGTGTCCAGAAATTGGACAGAATAAGTGTTGCCATGTTGTATACTTTATTTACTCGTATATTGTTGTTAGTGGAATTATTTATTTTACAGCAATTACAAATTTCAGGATATAAGATACGGAGAGATGTTCAGTCGAGATTTCGTCGATGCCAAAGAAGACAAGAACACTGACGAGGGGCTGATGAATCTGCACAACAACGAGGCTGGACGACGGGTACAGAGTAGATAGTTTAGTAGTATTATTAAAAAATTGTCAGAATCTGCTATTTTATTTCCATCAGCGGATTTTTGTATGAGGAAGTAAGGTCAAGGCACTAAGGTTAGGTCACTATGTTATTGATATGAAGAAATATATAAATCATTAGGATGAATAAATCATTTAAATCTCATATTATTTTCATACGAATGATGTGACTCATGTATGACGAAAGTCACAATAATATTTGGACGTGGTAGCGAAGAGTTTATTTTATCAACTTTTCAAAGTCTTGAATCTAACATTGTCAGGATGTCTTGAAGCACCACCTACTTATCCATGATTAAGATGGTTGTGCTATTAACGTTTCCAGGCTGTCCGAGGACGCATGCAGCGCGTGTGCAAATGTCACGGCATGTCCGGCTCCTGCTCAGTGAGAGTCTGTTGGCGCAGACTACCGCAACTGAGAGTCGTTGGAGATGCACTTACGACTAGATATGAGGGTGCTTCACACGTGAAGGTGAGATGGAATTTATTTTTGTGCGGTACCCAAAAACTATTTTCGTGCAAATATAAAATTAGAAAATACAAGCACCGTTTTGAATCTAAGTACTATAGTAATAAGGATTGGATCTATTCATGAACATGTCTGTTTTGTTACCTTCAGGTCGTCGAGAGAAAGAGAGGCAAAAATATAAGAAAGCTGCGACCATTACACCCTGATATGAAGAAACCTAACAAAACTGATTTAGTTTACTTGGAGGACTCACCAGATTACTGCGAGCCAAATGATGAGTATGTGAAGTTTTGTTAATTTCTTTTGAGAAATATTTCATTTATAAGTTCAGCCGAACTGTGCAAGACTAATTCCTTTTTAGCACGTTAACGGTAATTAACTGAGAAAATGTACAGTTGAAGGAACATTCTGGCAAAACTATTTTTGTGCATTATATAATTTAGCTTCAAGTCACAATCTGTTCATTAGCAGGCTTGAATATAAAATGATAAACTACTCTTTATGAGTTTCTGGATGAAAGCAAGACTAAACAATCTATTCTTTAAAAAAGACCTGGCAGTTATCGCTCCAGTCTTCAGTGAATCTTCCCTAGAACAATTGCTATCGTCCACTACTTCCTGTAATTTTAAATAAATATGACATCAATCTGTAATTAATACTTGGTACTGATTGTTCTTTAAGCGGCACATTAAAGGCGACAATAAATCTTATCAAATCTGGTAATTTCGTAAACGTCATTATCTAAAAGTTTCCTCAAACCAATTCTATGGAACTGATTTACGATAAGTCTTTTATCACTATAATTGCTTGATTGTATCATCGTCTTAACAATATTCAATCGTTTTTGCCCCATATTTTTAACTATACCATCGTGATAGGTATACACAAAATACTCTTCTTGGAATTATTGTAAGCTTAACGACCATAATATGATTCAATTGTGTATTTTTAAAAATAAAATTATGCATGCAAAGTGTGGACCCGAGGAACAAATGTAACCTTATTAGTTATTGAACAGTAGTTATGTGTTCCAGTTATTGTAACGTTACGGACAGACTAAATCTACAGCGTTTTAATGTAGTCCCCGGCAATCACTAGATAAGGAAACACTGATAACAGTTTTAAGTGAAGTGAATAGTTTAAGTACATGTCACGCTCTTAAACTGTAGCAAACTAATGGTAACACTGCTTGTTATCAGTAAAAAATAGGCAATTATGATGCTTATCAGGCGAATCCCCTGTTTTGTTTAAAATGTATTCTCACGAATTCAGATTCAGAATCAAAGTCCAAATAAGTTATTAAGAATAATCTTAAGTTATTAAGAATAAACTTATTTGGACTCTGATTTTTTTTATCAGTAATAGTATGCGGCATTGACAATGACTTTATTAGATGTGGCGTTGTAATATGATTCATAATTGTTGTCATAAAAATAATCATCTCCTAAATAATTATATGATAACTACTATATTAGCTTTTTTAATATAATTAAACATGGTACGAGTCTTTTATAGCTAACTTATATTAAAGTTTATTATGTCAATTTTCTACTTTTTATCCAACCCTTATATCGTTTCGTGTTGGAACACGAGTCTATCCTCAGAATGAGATCGCTAAAGTCATGGCTGGCCTTGTGCGGGTGGCACACTTCACTTGCTGTAGAGAGCATTTTTTTGAACTCTAAGGTGTGTTGGTTTCCTTTCGGTGGTCGCTGTGCATATTTTTAACAATCTCGTCTTCTGCAGATTGGGCATCCTTGGCACGCGAGGCCGTACCTGTAACCGCACGTCCGCTGGGCTCGACGGCTGCCGTTTGCTCTGCTGCGGAAGAGGATACCAGACCCGTGTACGAGATCACGAAGAAAAGTGTAGGTGTCGCTTCGTGTGGTGCTGTCGAGTGCATTGCGACACTTGCCGTTACAAAAAAGATCACCACGTTTGCAACTAACGTTTTTAAAGTAATGATTTGTGGTGCATGATTTGGGGAAGTTGATTTTACTTTTTCAAAAGTTAGCGAGCAGTTGGTGTTAGGGTATGGATTGGTAACAAACATGAATGCCATTGCTTTTGAATTAGAATTTCAATGTGTTGGTGTACTGTCGAAGCTTCATAAGGTCGTAAATTTTAACTGCCATTATTAGACGTAAACGTTTTAGAAACATTTGAAAGCTTACTAAGATATTCTTAGGACTGATACATTTGTTTTCTTACTTGCCAGTAGCGTTATGAACAGTATGGATTAAGAAATATTCAGATCTTATAATGCATAGTTGTCATGGGAAATTTAATGTTTAGTCTAAAGTTATAAGTGCAGAAGCGTAAAACAAATATGGGATTAGATTGAAAAAACATTGCTAAAGATATTTATGAGAGCGATCCTAGTAATAACGCTTTTATGAAATACTCTTGGATAGTTTTTTTTTATATTTTATACTTATTAGGTATTATGATAATGTGTCGTTGTAGAATATACAACAGTTTCTTGTCAAAATGCTCTTCATACTTAAATCAATATTAACGGACTGATTTATTTTTAATTAATTAGAAATCCTAATAGTATTTATATATTTTTTTTCTGATGATAAGCTTTAATATTGTTTACAGTATTATATTAACTTATTTTATTTTACGTTTTACCATGTACAAAGTTGTAAATAGCTATTTTGTTAATATACAAATAGGCAAATAACTTACCTTAGTTATTAGATTGGTTTAATTTTAAGACTTTAAACGGCTATAACAGATTGTATTTTAGTTTCTACTGTACTTTTATGGTCAATTGTAAATATTGTTAGTATTGTATTATGTACTTATTAGAAGTAATTTATTTTTGCGTTCTACCTCAGATGGAAAAATCTTTATCAAGCATTGTTACATCGTTATTAACGTCGTCACGTTTTATCTCTTAGTTTACTAGTTGAATTTCAGCTAACACTTTGTAAATAACTACTTTGACTTTAAGTTAGTAACTTATTGTATTAGATTGTGATAGCTATATGTCTTTAGCGATGACCCAACTGAAATTTGTATTTCTTAAAAATGCATGAAAATTTTAATCTATTATTGTATTGTGGCTTTCTACACGTGTACATAATCCATATTTCATATTGTGGTCGAATGTTTCATATTTTTCATATGCCTAGATCTATGTAGATTTGCCAATTTTTGTGAATGTGTCAAATATTCATTTAATGTATTGTATTATTTTTCGGAAACTCAATAAATTGTAAGTTAATCTTAGTAAGTAAGAAACTTTTTTTTAAATTTGAACAATTCCATACCAAATGTTAAATTAAGTGAGAGAGTAAAAATTCATTTAAACGTACTACAAATTATCATTAGTTTAAAATGTTGACAGTTTCTTGCTTATTTTTCTTCTAATGTGATATAATTGAATCAAGTGAAAAGTACAGTATGGGGTTATGACAATTGGAATATGATTTTCTTAACTTTCAAATATTCGACTTTTGAGTACGCTTCAGAATATGCACAGAAGCAGGATAGACCCATGCTTTGCACAAAGACGTAAAAGTGGTTATATATAATGTAACTTCGTTCGTAAATTCACAATAAATTGAAACGCTGCTGATAGCATGTTTAGAAGACAATAAAATAGAAACAACCTTTACTCAGATAAATAGTAACTTGACAGAAAAGCTCCGCGATCACGGATTAGGTACTAATCCTGAGAGTCCTATTTATGAGAGTCTCAGAAGACGCAACCATTACTTTTACATTGTAATATTTGTTCATAAAAATCACCGAAAAGTACGTTAACTCACACACCTACAAGGACCGCACGTGGACATGGTAAAACAGGTAAAACATGGTAAAACGTGGTAGAACTGCAGATATTTTAATAATTTGTTTTATGTTAGATGCACATAAGCCCTCATAAAGAAACTTAATTGAAATTTACTTGGTGGGCATGATTAAAGTGGATGCTTTCCATGCAAGTACAATTTCCAAATTTTCGTATTAGGAACAATCTCTCAAATCTTTTACTAACTTATAAGAAGAGTCGAGGCAAAGACTAAATTTCTAGCGTTATCATTTTTGGATATGAAATAGTTACTACTCGATGTAAATTGCGTAAAATAAATGTATTAGAAAAACATTAAAATCTTTTATTGTACTTCACCTGTTACCATACTAAGTGATATGAATATATGTGTTTATAATTATTTGTGGGGTCTGATGGAATAAACGTGTTCTTTAGCATACTGTAATAAAGTTTTGAAAAGTATACTTCAGATTTAAATAGGAAGCGACCTATTCTCTATTTCTAGTTCAAACAGCCCATCATAAACGATATTTATGATTTACTCGATTTCAGTGATTTGCTTGATAACACAGTTTATCTGTTCCACTTGTCAATAAACTGTTATCGGTTTGTTTCCTTGATATGCATTTATATCCGCTCATTTCTATGTATTATGATTACGTATCGTAAATTATTGTATTATTGTATCCCGCAGGAGTGTAAATTGTGCTCCCTTGGTCCTGTCTATTTTATATAAATTATCGTATAATCTGTACTTTATCTCAGTTCATTAATGATGATGTTCATTTTATTAGTGATTCTATAGAAAAAAACAAACAATAACTGTTATACAATTAACATTTGTAAAATTTACATGAGGAAAATGAACTGTAAAATAAATTCTTTGCTCACGTATTTTAAAGCACAAATGTCCAATAAAATATATAGCAAAAGCAAACACAACGATAAATTTGAAATTTTATTTATACGACCATGAACAAAAATAGTAATGGTGCAAATGTTATTGAATTTATTATCATTTATTGACCAAGTGGGTTTCCAAGCCATGGGTAGAGTCGAGGGCACGGCGTGCACACTTGCATCCAGTATGACATCTGAAAAGTAAAAATTAGTTTTAAATTTTAAATTATTGCCTTCCTTCTCTGTTGCTAAGATATGGTCTTAAAATCTCGACCAAAATAATATTTACTTAATAACATGATAATTATAATGACGAATATTAAAATCTTCATGAAAGTTAGAAAATATGAATAACTTACACATTTGTAATAATAACTTACATAATACTTGATGATCACAATCTGAACCATGTTTAGAAATCATTGCCCTTTAGTCTTTTAGCAATATATGTGACGAGCCTTCAATGGATTACACTTAAACCTCAATGTGAGTTGAATATTATTAATATTAGTACGAATAACCGTTCAATAATAATATTTTACAATATCTTACTAAAGTATGTTCAGAATTCAAAGGACCACAACTTCTGGCAGCACACCCAGCAGGAGCTCTGTTTAGGCAAGGCTTCCTCGCATATTCATCAACGCTGACCGGATCACGCACCCAGTCTATTACCTCATTAGCGGTCACCTGCAAATATGTTTGAAATTGTTATTCCTGTGCTTGTTTATGTAATAGAAACATGGTAACATTGTTATTTCTTTCATTGACGCATTAAGGTTGATTAGAAACAATCGATTATTTCTTTACGGTTAAATAGTTAAATAGGAAAAGTTAAATAGTTCATTTGGCTTTATGAACGTTTAATAATTTGGTTAAAATTTAAATTCACAGTATGACAATGATTTAATACTGTAGTTGCAATCGACAGGTACCATATTTTTTATTTTGAAAAGGTTGCATAGCGCAATTTTAATATCTTACGGAGTAAAATTTACGAATAAAAAAAGAAATATACTGATGTATAGACACATAATATTTACTTGAATTTTTAACTTACCATGAACGCGTCGTGCAGGTTGTTGACCAGGTCTAAGAATCTGAATACGGCCCTGCGTACAGCTGGGTTCGAAGAGATGAACCACTCATGAACATAGAAGCCGAAGGGAGCACGATTTCCTTTGTAATGCCTTTCAAAGTTCTGCATTATAAACTGGAACCAACCATCTTCGTCTCCCAGATCAGGCCTGCAAAAAGATGTTCGATAAATTTTATTTAGCTAGATTTTAAATCAAGAGAATATTCCTAGCCATTTAATAATTATTCGTTATAACGGATGATTTTGGTATCAATCTGTTGTACAGCTTATGTAGAAAAGAACTAGTTTTGTTTAAAACCAACCTGAAGATGCAAGCGTCAACGAAGGAGCAAGGAAAATTGTTCAAGTCAGTCCACGCTATCATTGGAAGCACCCATGGGCCAGGAATAGCAGCAGTTGGGCACGGGGGAACTACACAATCCTGACTTGACGCGTAGTTCAAAGTGTATGGCCACAGCCCTGGATCAACAAGACTAATGGTTGGCCAAGAGGAGTCATATTTAAGGCCGGTACTAGCCATCATCTGGAAACTAGAGTTGCCAGCCAGTTGAAGGAAAGGAATGCGGACACCTGAAAAACATTCAAGTAATTAACCATTGTTAACACAATATAAAAATATTTGTTAGTTTATTTTTGTAACACAAACCGTGAATATTTTCCTCAGGAATGTTTGCGAAATAAGCCATCTGTTTTTTCTGGTCACCAAACTCGCGCATCATGATTTCGTAAGTGGCTTCTGCCCAATATGTCTGAGGAGTTTGGTGAGTGATGGAGTGGAGGGCAATTTCGTAGCCTCGATTGTACAATTCGTTGACAAGTACATAATTAGTGTATTCATGGCTGACAAAAAAGGTGATGCCAGCCGGACAGCCATTTTTGTTTCTGCGGGTATAGAAAGTGCGGTAGGTTTCGATGTTGACCACGTTCACGCCATCGTCAAAAGTTAGGAGAACGAACTGCAATATGAATTTAACTGTTATTTTTGGAGCTAAATTTTTTTTAAAAATCATAATCGTATACCAAAAATACTTTGTATATTTAATTTAACGACTAACACTATTTCTACCACAAGCAGGAATTTGGAAATATTGTAAAGGTTCATGAAACCAGTTGCGTTTAAGCAACTGTAAAACAAACCTGCGGGGTATCTCTTGGATCTTTACCGCCAGGAATTGATGTCGAGGAGCATCTGCAATCTGGCAACTGGCATGATTCTACGTCACATTCTTCGGCTAAGGGTAGTTCATCAGCCACTGCTAATGTTGCTAGCAATAACGTAAAAATCCAGAGAACCGACTTCATTATGTCCACTTCCACGACAATGGAAAAGTAATTTAGTTTTTTTGCTTCTCACTAATTTATATATCAACAAAATATCTATTATCCATATCTACTGATTTCGCTATAATCAGGAAATCTTAAAAGAAATAAATAATTTATTTTAAGGTTTTTAAGTACTTCATCTTATCTGCGATTACGTAATTCAGGTTGCTTGAACTTGCATTTTGTCATGTTTAGGAACATTCTGATTTTTATTATTGGCTAGCCCATAAGGCTCTTGTGTTCAAGTCCCGGGTCGGGTACTATGGTATTTTTATAATTTAGATTAGATTTTCTAGTTGTAGCTCGAAATCTCTAAATGTGCCACATCTAATTACAGTAAGCATTTAGTCCGCTCTTTGTAATCCAGATTTTGGTTAACAATAAAGATTTAATAAACAAATGCCTCTTTGGTCCGTTTGGTCCAGATATGTGCCCGGTGTATAGCAATATACTCACCACCTATTCCATAGTTGGACGTAAACGTAACTGATTAAACGTGGGAGTGTTCAATACTTCTCTGCCTACTTCTTCGGGGAGAAAAGGCGTTACGTTGCTAGCTCGTTAGATCCGTACTGCTTTGTTGTTGTTGTCGTTTTGCTACAATGTTTATAATTTATGTTGCGGAATTAGTAAAAGACATGCAAACGATCTGATTTTGAGCCAATCCTGAAGCCTACAAAGAAGAAATATCTCAACAAGAATTTGAGATCAGTGCACAAAACATTGCCGCTATTACAACGTAACTTAACGCTAAATTAGAAAGCACACTAGTAATGATTTCAATTAACAGTTTTGCAAAGATTTATGTATAATTTCTTAGTTTATTAATTGATATATACAAAATTAACACAACTAACTCGTTGTGTTAATTTTGTATATATTTTTTGAATTTAACTCAGTAACTTTTTCTATAAAATTGTGATAGTCTTATGTCCAGAGCTAGGACCCAAATAAAAAATAGATTTTTTTAAAAATGCATAAAAAATTAAATTATTATTGTAATTATTATATTTGACTGCCTCGTTGGTCGTGTGGTTGCAAGTGCGACTGCAGATCGGGAGG
>DWEJ01001812.1:0-12364 GCA_018245835.1 Mysoria sejanus stolli | reverse complement strand
GTGTGCAGGTTTCCTCACGATGTTTTCCTTCACCGAATAGCAAGTGATATTTAAATTTAAAACGCACATTTTTTTTTAAGAGGTGCGCGCCAGAGATTTGTACCCGGTCTCCCGGCGTGAGAGGTCGACTTTCAAACCACTAGGCTATCACTGCTCGACATTAGATTTACCATATTACTTATAATCGTACCAAAAGTGTCATGGAAATACAGTGAGTAAATGATTAAAAAAAGCACAATGACGATAGTCATATTGATATTTATAAATGTGTAAAGCTTATTAAAAGCTATAGTTTTACATTATCTGTAGCGGTTCTAATTAAATTCATCTATCGGGGCACTAAAGGCATTAAAGCATATTCAAATTAATTTTATACAGAAGAACTCTGGGTCATAGAAAAAAAAGAACTCTAGAGAATTCTTCTTCAGATAACAGTTTTTGATCATAGAAAACAGAATCTAATTCTACAGTTAAGTTGGTTACTTTCTACATTATACATAAAATTATCGTCAATGAAAATAAGTCTTTCCTTGGTTATGTCCACGATCCCTACACTGGGCATGTGAAATCGCAGATTAAAGCTTCTCCCAACGCTGACGCTGAATAAATTTCAGTCAATGAATTAAGCTATGCCTAGGCAGACGGCACCATACCTCGATCTCTCAGCGCCAAATTTAGACGCTTATTACCCTGTATCACAGCACAGGGCCGGTATTCTTACACCGATCCTACACGGAATATACGGACTTATTGTTATAAAATAAAAATGTAATTTCAGTTGATTGATCTAAAACAAAATCCAAGGTTTTCCACTCAAAAAATAATTTTGATTAATTAATAAAATAATTTTGGCACTGTTCTATCTTACAATATATTCGATGAGCTTTTGCAAGAATGTTAATACTTACCCGATCAAGCGTTGATAAAACTTGTATCACAGTGCAAATCGAAATTACTTTCCTAGTAAATAGATAAATATTAACGTGTCGCTCGTTATACTTGCAGTGAATCACATGACATTTCTAGGTTTATTCCTATATCATTGTAATACTCCATAGTCCGATGCGAAACGCCGGTCTCTGCAGTAAGCGCAATAAAAATGTTAACTTGTCACATGTGTCATGGCTCCCACCTCCGCGTCCCGGAATTCATTCCGGCTTCCTAAACCCGGGCTAATACTATTGTATTAAACAATAACACCAAACTAAGTTGTTATAAAATTACAAAGGAAAAATTAAAATGAGTATTTGAGTATCCTAATTATCACCAAATACAATGTTAGATAAGATAATTTCAGATAGAATGTTACATTTATTGCCACAAACACAATGTTTCATGTTGCCGTGACATACGAGTATGAAAAAACTGGAAAAGTCTTAGAATACTTTATAATGAAAAAACTAGTGCGATTTAATTACGATTGAGATTAGCAGCCAAGCCGAATGTATGAAGCTTCAAAATTATATTTTTCAATATAAACAAAATGTCCGATCTTTGATTGTTTAAAAGAAATTTGACTCCAATCATATCTATATATGTTTTCCTCTACACATAAAACGGGTACATTGTTAGAGAGGTGACATCACGCCTGTAATCCCCGAAGATTTAGGCGGTGAAGTGTAGTACATCCCACGTTTCATTTGTTACCTTTACGTCTCGCTCTGGAATAGCTGGTGAAACTATTGCAATACGTATAATAAGCAATGAAGACGAACTCGGTGGCATCAGTTAGTAATAAATATATGATATAAAGCGGAATACGCATTGTATTTAAAACCGACGAAATCATTTAGCTTTTTAATTAAATAACGTAATTAATTTGCAGCGTAGCCTATTATGACTAATGATATTATCATGTACTGTAACACAGTGACACACACACTCAACAGAATTATTTTAATAAACTGAATTATTTTAATAGACTGCCTTGTTGGTCGTGTTGGTTGCAGGTGTGACTGCCGATCGGTCCCGGTTTCGATTCCCGGATCGAACACTACAAAATTTTCTAATTTAGATTTTCTAGTTGTGGTGCGGAGTTTGAAAATGTGCCCCATGCATATCAATAGGCTCACCACCTATTCCATAGTGGGACGTAAACGTAACTTGTGAACCGTGGAAATGTTCTGCATTCCTCTGCCTATACCTTCGGGGATTTCAGGCGTGAAGTTACGTTTATTTTAATAAACACAAAAAATATAATATAAATGTAAATTTACGCGTGTAACCCCCGTAGAGGTGGGCAGTGGAATGCCTGAAACGTTTCCGTATATACAGGAGAGACAACAGGTGAATCAAATTTATTTTAACATTGTTCTTTAATGCAATATTACGTTATTACGTTTATTGGTTTAAATGAAGTACATATATTTTTGGAGGTGCATTTTCTTTCGTGTACATAACAACTGTGAGGACACAGACTACGATCGGCGAGTGCCCATGAGGAAGGATCACAGATGTTTGAAAACTAACACAGCAAATCTAAAAACGATACACGATTGAAGCTGGCACCTAATTAAATCACATGTACAGATACATCCACACATATAATATAGATATTTAGAAAGTTTGCTGGTCTATATACCATTATTATAGATATAAATGAAAAGTTCAATCTTAGACCAAATGTATTAAATATCCATCGTCCACGTACAGGTAGTTCCCTAAGGAAGCTATTCGCTTTGCTGAAATCTGTGCACCGTAGTCGAAGGAATGTTGCTTTGACCTAGCGCAGAATGCTAATATGCCTTGATTCATTGTTGAGGATATGAGATGCCACGTTATATTGGCTTTTCACTATTACATTAGGAGCCATGAATTCAAATGGATTATGCAATAAAAAATTCCACAATAAAATTCAAAGGTAGAAAAAATCCATTATTCCGTTTGTTACATTGTCGTTATATTGTTATTAAGCTCTCATCATCATCATCGGCCTATTGCCGTCTACTGCTTGACATAGGTCCTTTCAACAGTACGCCATTAAGCTTCAGCTATTCCCATCCAATCGCTGCCAGCTATTTTACGTTCATCGTCACTCCGTCTAGCTGGAGGGCGTACTTTGCATGTAACGTTTTACAAGCACTAATTTCTATTTATCCATACGTATTGATAATTATATGTTCTTATCATTTCATGTTCAATACAAGTACCATTAAGATCAGGCATTTTTAAATACTATGTAACTTTCTCTTTAAAATTAGCTTAATCTCGTAACTCGTATATTATATTTAGCCATTTCTCTTCTTTGTACCACTTTCTTAGTTCTCTGCTCGTACCAAGGTAGACAGGTACAATATCCGTTAAAATTATTTTTTCCACTGGTCTTTTGTGTTTGACAATCATGAGGCAATGGCATGCATGACAAAAAACTCCTAGCACCATTTTGGAATTGGAAAATAATAGCTTCCTATTTTGAAGTAGGGGTTATGTGTGTTTTAACAATTAATGTTGTGTATCAATATGAGCTTACTGCCATCCATACACTTGGTTATTGTTATAACATAGACAATAAAATTCGCATCTTGATGAACAACGTTCATAATTACATTAACAATGGTCACTGACTCCTATTCTTATTGATTGAGATACAATTGACGAACACTTACAGTCCTATAAGAACATTAAGTTCCAGAGTAAGTTCTATATGCTATGGACGGTAGCAACCACTAGTGACTGCTATTAGCTCATTAGCTACACTTTCGAAAAAAAAACAATGAGATGTAATATGTAAATTCTCGTAGTGATGCTCGTAATATTGGGATCGGAGTCTTTTTTCCTGTTCCATGCAAATCTATTGGCCGCTCCGCTACCGAGTAGATTCGACTCATCGAATATGCAAATACAAGCTGAAATTGAAAATGCCCCTCGATGTATATTAGTTTCATTTTGAGTTTCAAAATGTGAGGATGTTGCTTTCACGAATAATCCTAAAATAATTATGATGGTGCTAATATAGGGTTAGAGTAATTGAAGTTTTAGAATTGTGGGGAGTAATTTTATCATTATGCACGCATTATATAATAAATTCATCACGAAGCTTACAAAGAAGAGTCTCAGAAATGTCCGAAACTATCCAGTCTATATTTAAAAAAAGGATACCTGATAGTAGATAGAGTCATTGGAGGTTTATTACTGTAATATTAATATTTTTCTTTGGTGAAATGTGTCCGAGTTACAGGATAATCGTTAAAATCCATATGGTAAACTTTAAAATTAATATCGGATGTACATATCTAGGTGTATATTACACATATAAACCTTATAAAGTCGATCTCGAAATTTTATTCGATACTATGCATATATAAGTTTAACTTCTCATACGGTAGTTGTAGATAATGTACAATGTACGCTTTGTTTTCAAAATTTAATAATCTTACTAATTACTTAATCTTACTTAATAATGGCGATAGGCTCACCACCTATTCCATAGTGGGACATAAAAACGTATGCGGTGAGCCGTGGGAGTGTTCTGCATTCCTCTGCCTACCTCTTCGGGGATTACAGGCGTGAACTTAAAAAAAATCTTACTTTAACAGATACTGTGAAATATACGTACAACAGTGGAAAAACACTTTAATTTTTCTTGTAGCTGTAGGTTCAAATATGTAAGTAAATTCGTGACCGTATGCTATATGAGAACACAAAATATTATAGTTACAATAGTTACAATTATAGTTACAAAGTTAATATTGTAGTTACAAAGATCGTAACAAAATATGACTACTTTTTGTTCTTCTAGAAGCATTTTGTTGCTGCATAAGAATACTTGCAACATAATCTGTTTGCTATGATGCTACATAAGAATAATGTAAAAATGTAACTTCACGCCTGTAATCCCCGAAGAGGTAGGCAAAGGAATGCAGAACACAGCCATATTTCATCGGTTGCGTTTACGTCCCACTATGGAATAGGTGGTGAGTCTATTGCCATAATACATAAGATTACTTGTACATAAGAACGCTTGTAATACGTGTATTATTTTGTTCCTCTCTCATGAAAGACCATCAGCCACGTCGCGGCAGAGCACTTCCGATTCATCCAATATGCAAATTGTAGACGAAATTGAAAATATCACCCAACGTCGATTAGTTCACGTCTCGCTGTCTGGATTTGTTCTTGACAATATCGTTTTAATATTGAAATAATTTTTTTCAATCGTCCGCCTGCTCATTATTGTAGACATGATTATATAATTATATATAATATAACAATAAAATTATATATTATTATATATAATTTTATTGTTTAACACGAATCTCCCCTAACAATGACAAAAGAAGTACCATAATCTGTCGCACCTGCTAAGTGCGTCGATGGACTGCTGTACTGGTGGGTACAGGTTTCTGCTGTAGCTGCAGGAGTCTGGAACATTAGCAGGGATCTGATTTAGTAGACAATCCGTCTGCGAGGTGCTTTATTAAGCCTTCTATCTTCACCAACGTATTTAAACAATTATTGCCTGACGATGAAAACCAGCACCAGCTTTTTAACGTACGATCACCATCATCAGCCTATCTCTGTCCACTGCTGGACATGACTCTAGTCTTAGTTTGCCTTCCAAAGTAAGAAAACTGTTATAAACACTTACCAAAAGTAACCCGTCCAAATGCCAAGCGCTTCGATAGTTGCTCAATATAACAGATCGATATCAATCTGCAACCGCGTAAGGATAAGAGCGGTCTATCTCATAATCCCGTGTAACGTATCTTATTAAAGCGTTATAGATAGAAAGAGCGTGCTGCAGAGTAAGCGCGTGTGGTAAGCAATCATGTAGGACGTATGTCAATTAGGGCGTGGTTGTGCGTTATGGGATTGGCTTATACGGGATGTTTTATCAATTGGTTATTTTTATACTAATTTGGCCATGAGCTCACGTTTCCCAAGGTGACATGTTAACGTAACTGGTGACACGTTGACGTGTATTACACTCCTCTGCCTACCTTTTTCTGTATTACAGGCGTGATGTTACTTTTTTGTGGAAGGCAATATTTGTTTACCTCCCACTGCTGAGCATGCGCCGTTCACTTAATAGCGGTACGCATTAGTTACAATTAAGTGTTGTTTATTCGGTTTTTATAATTTTTTAAACTCAAATAGACATCGTTAAGTGCTCTAATAACTAATCAATGTTAAAATTTCCAAAAGTAAGACTATTTTCACATAATATTCTTCCTTTAATTCAATATAGATGTTATATTTTTCAATTGATTCAATAGATTATCGGGTTTATATTTGGACTATTTGTTTCCTACATATATATGAGCTATGGTATCTTGAGGCTATGTACCTCGATTGTTGGAGGGGAAAAGGTGATTTTTTTTCCGTAAACTTTTTGTATGAAGATCGTAGTTTCCTGATGCGGCAATGATAGCAAGAGCTATAACGGAGCTTAAAACATTTTGGCAATTTTGTATAATAACTACAGGTCCTTCCCAGGGTATCGGCAATGATGTTTCAATACTATAAGTTATTTCATCGCCAATAGTTTTTATTATGATATAAAAATAAGAGATTTTTTTTATTACAATGTATTTATATATTACATATCTCGAATGCAAATTAATATGAAATTAGTGTATAGCGTAGCGCAACATACGCTTTAAATTCCCCTAAATATTTGTTGAGTACGCAGCAGGAGTTCTTATTACAAAATCCATTGTTCCTGAAGGTACAGGAACTCTGCTATTCTTTCCCAGTGGTTGCGCTGGCAATTACGGGAAACACAAATGCCCTAATGATATGGTTACAGTAGATTGAGGCGATTGTTTCCAGTGGATGCATAACGTTACAGCTCACATCAATAACGTGTATTGTTCTATATTACGGACCGTACGCAACTTGGCACTCGTGCTGTACGTAAGAGGATATTACTATGTGCTATCAATTATTAAACAAATCCCTAAGCGTAGCTGGAGGTTAATTGTTTTACAGAGCTGGCATACAGTTTGCGATACTGCATGTTAGGTATCATTGGAGCAATCAGTCCTCGGAAAGGTGTGTTAGTGTTGATATTTTATGAGCGTTGCCGTACTTTGAAGGGTATTAGTACAATCTTTATAGCATTGCATTAATATTCTAAGCAGTACAATTCATTTTGTTAACGTCAAATAATAATTATCAAACGTTTTATTGGTTCACACGAGTGCCTTTAATAATTTAAATTTCGGTTTTATGTTAAATAACGACACATATCAAGTCTTTATGGAAATGTTTTATGAGATCCAGCATTAAGCAGATATATTTTCACAAATTTTTTCTGACGATAACCGAAGTGTCACAAAGACCAAAGGTCTCGCCAAGTTACAATGACTGACAATCTGCGTCAGTACTGAAGTCTGAAGTCGCTAATTATTTCAGAACATCATGCATGGGAACCAGCAATACTTAAATATAATACGATTTTTTTGTTTTTATCTAGGTATATAAAACTATTAAAGCTGGTAGTCTAGTAATGGTTAAAACTTAACCATAATTGGTGATTTTTTTTAGTTTAAATGTTATTAGAATTCTTATATATGATAGATAGGCTGCCTCGTTGGTCGTGTTGGTTGCAAGTGCGACTGCCGATTGGGAGGTCCCGGGTTCGATTCCCAGGACGAACACTACAAAAGGATTTTTATAATTTAGAAATTTTCTAGAAAATCTAAATTAAAATTCTAGTAGTGATTCGGAGTCTGGGTATGTGCCCGATGCATGGCAATAGGCTCACCACGTATTCCTTAGTGGGACTTAAACGTAACCGGTGAAACGTGGGAATGTTCTGCATTCCTCTGCCTACCTGTTCGGGGATTACAGGCGTCAAGTTACGTGTTTTTTTTATAATATGGAAGTAGCAGGCGAGCATGCAGTCCATCTGATGGTAAGTAGCTACTACCGCCCATGGACGTTTGTAATCAACCCCAGATAAGATTAGATTCCAATCTCAGGTCGACCACAGATGCGCCTCTACCCCTGAGGACTAAGCTGGAATGCCTCGAAAAAGTATGTCTATAATCATTAAGAGTACATAAATTGAATAGTCATTAGATATTGCTTAAAAGTAGGCATAATGTTCTTCCAGTTAGTGACACATTTGTTGAGCTGCAGGTCAGAGGTATCTCTATAATAATATGTATTATTGCACATTATTGTACATAGAATACGACACTAATTCCATCACAGTATATAGTATGGAAACACAATCGGAACAAATGACCGGGGCTAAGTAAGTACGGAGTGAGTTTACGACAATGCCTATAAGAAAACGGGCGTCGCGTTATAAAATTTGCATTCGGCTGCCGGCGGTAATGCAGGCGAGGGGCGGCTGGCTAATGTGGAGACGGCTTGTGTTTCAAATTAGCAATATTATCTTTATAACATAAAAACATAACAGACTTAATACATATATAACATACAACATAATAAGGGTTGTTGGTGGAGAATGCCACTAAGGATTAAGTCCGGCTTTTGTATTGCCTATTAATGGTGTACAATAAAGGGTATATAAATAAATAGCGCTCGCACCGCTGACAGTACCAAATTGTTACCAATCTTGAAAGTAAAGAATCTTTGCGCGATACGTCTTTGAATGCCGAGGGACTTTTTTATTGATATTTAACGCTAATATTATTTTTATAATACAGCGCTCGCAGCGCGGACATGGATAACAGATATAAGCGACTGTCAAAAAGAAAGACCTTTAAGCTCGGTGCTGAAAGTCGTTCGATAAAATAAAGGTGACGGTCAGACTGACTGGCTAGTCGTACCTAAAGCTATCTATACTAGCGCAGTGTGGGCGTAAAGTACTAATAAATACGATTAGAATCATCATTCTGATTCCCCGATCGAAATTTTCCTCTTATATCGACTCGTGGCACTCCTCAGCTATCTCTATTGGACTTTATTTTTGCCCAGCAATATCGCAAATACTCATAGTGTACATGGTCAGAAAGTAACCAGTATTAATAAACTAATAATATTGTTTTATTTGTACGCCTTTAATACTTTCGTTGGTTTTACTTATTTTTATTACCCGACAGTAGTATCATATTATTTATCAACAAGCCATTTCCAAAATATCGTACCTAAGGAGGGGGGTGTCCAACCTCTGTTGGAGGCGAGCGGGGGGGAGTCTAACAGGAAAAAGGAGGGTAGGAAAATTTCCATTTTCTTACGCCTTTCCAGCCCGTTCTGCACCAGTTTTGATTAACGGACGGCGAGGCAAGGCGCGCCGAGGCTAGAGCGAAATTTCATTATGTATTCATCCCCCGGATTATTTACTGAAGTTATTGTTGTGGCTGCTATATATATTTATTGGTAAGCTTCTTTCCTTCGGGCACGAAGGGGAGCAACTCCTTCCGATGTTTACGGAATGAAAAAATCGCTTCAGAGTATTAGGTGATCCATACCGCTGTCTGTCGTAACGGTTATAGTCATGATCTATTAGTAACGATAATAAAAAATAACGTCAATGCTATTGTATATATTTAGAAACTCAATAACAACAATAATTTTCATAGGTAGGTACTGGGCTAGCGGTCCAGCGGTTATTTATTTATTTATTTATTCATTTGGTAATCCAACAGCGTGAAAAACAAAAAAACTTGACATAAAAAAAATAAAATATAGTAAAAAAAAATTAAAAGAAAAATATATATTTCCATACACCATACATACACCGGGCGAGTATCCAGATTCCTAACCACTACTAGAAAATCTAAATTAGAAAATTTTGTAGTGTTCGACCCGGTAATCGAACCCGGGACTACCCGATCAGCAGCCGCACTTGCAACCAACACAACCAAGGAGGCAATCTAGATAGACAGTAAATAAATAATGATAATGGAATATGATTCTCTAAAACGACTACGTTCCAATAAGACTTGTATATCGAATTCCATGTATGAACAAGTTATAAAATGGTCATTAGATTCAACCTTATAACTTGCTCTTGGAAGATTGCGATCAGACCGCACATTGGGATATTTTAAATTGGAAAGAATATATTAAATTGGAAAGAATAGAGAAACGTTTATTTCGTTGAAACATTAAATAGATATATAACAACAACGAACATTTACAACAAGACCATAAACTAACGCATTACCAAGTAAATTAATTATATATTTATGGACTAAAATGGACCCACTCAGCCTTGAACGCAGGGCGCCACGTCCGCTTTTCAGTGGAATCAACTGTTCGGCAGTTTCATTCCGTTACTTAATTTCTATCCTTTGCGACGATCAGTGCGAGCGTGATAAACACATCAATGCGTAGAGAGTTAAAACGCTTGTAATCCCCGAAGAGGTAGGCAGAGGAATGCACGTTTCACTGGTTACGTTTACGTCCCACTATGGAAGAGAGTTATGTGCAAAAATATTTCACGTGAGCCACATATGTAAATATCGGCTTGTCAGACAGAGAGCACGCATTATGCAGCCGCCGACAGTTTACAATTCGTCTGTGGATGACGTATTGTATTGATATGCAATTTAAATGCACTATAAACTGCCGAAATATCGCATCGACGAATGTGTTCCGACGTTGTGTTTATCGACGTGAAATGGTTTTACGTAGCACGTAAAACATTGAATTTGGATGGCAGACATAAATATAACTCAGGTTACTAATTATGTTAATTTATTATTTATATATTATACTCGAGAATTTCAATAATGTTTGACTTGGTAATACTTATTGCTCTTAACGGTAGGTAGACGCTAAGAAATTATATCAGTGCAGATCTTGAAAAATTTCTATCGCCTTTTCTGCTTCCATCAACCTCGACATATGGTCATCTGTCACGAGTACTCTTCATTTCACGTTTAGGATGTATCCGATGTGAAAAGTCCGTAGAAATTTGTGTCAGTAGGTACATGTAAAATACGCCTCATGTGGTGAGACCTACGTTCCAGTTCAGACGAATGGTAAACCTAATTTTCTATTACTTGCGCTTGTGTATTTCAGATAAAGTTGTAGTAGTTGTAGGACTAGAAGGGTTAGGAAGTGCACGTCTTATTAAGTGGACAACGAAGTATATGAATTACAGTCGAAACAACCCAAAAATATTATGACATATTATGATAGACGTTTAACAATGTAGTGGTCTACTGGTTGCAAGTGCGAATGCTGATTAAGAGAACCTGGGTTTGATCCCTGGGATGGGCAAAATACAAAGATTGGATTTTTCCTCACTAAGAAATTTTGTGTCGTAGCATGGGGTCCGGGTATGTCCAATGAATGTACGAATGAGTCCATAACAGAATTGGTAACAATTTGCATTACTCTTTTCTGTCTACCCCTTCGGAGGAACACAGGAGTGATACTTTGTTCTGTGCCCGATACATGGCAATAGGCTCACCACCTATTCCATAGTGGGACGTAAACGTAAATAGTGATACGTGGGAGTGTTCTGCATTCCTCTGCCTACCTCTTCGGGGATTACAGGCGTGAAGTTACGTGACAATTGAAAATCATAGTAGCTTGATCTAGTATTTATTATGAGAGAGTATAAATATACATTTTGTATGGATTTTAATTTAATGAGTAATAAGCGGTACAAAATACATGTTTGCTCTAACACGAGTAAAGAAAAATACATGTACATACACGACTTCTTCAGATGCGCTTCAAACGCTGTACCTAATTAAATGAAACCATGTTCATCGTGTAGATGTTTATGCGCACAGACCTCTTTGTTATGTGTATATTGAAGAATGTTCCAGAGGTAAAATACTTCGAGTTGCTTTCACTTTATTTCCATGAAATTGTAACTTACGTTTATTTAACTGAGCAATTATTACATTGTTTTATAATTAAATTGTCTATTTTATTTTTAAGTTAATTATAATATGTACTTAATTATTAAATTTTTATCATTATTTTGCTTTCGGTTGCATGTTTTTTTTTACATTTTTTATTTACGGTTAAAGTGAGAACAAGGAATTATTTGGCATTTAAATTCTCATTGATTACGTGTACAAGAATTATAATTGGCACAATAACTCATAACATTACTTCACGGACGATGTATAAGATTATTTTGCAATAAGCGATACCAGTTACTGTTATAAAAATGTACACCGATCGATCAACGTCGACGGTATTTTATCGTTCTAAAGTTCTTGTTATTAAAAGCCACATTTTATTATTAATTTGAATATTTATGAAAAGAAGCCGGATTACTAACTTTATTTTAGCTCGTTTTTATTGATATAATACAAAAAAGTTTACAGTGAACGCTTACCATATTTATCAAAATAAACGACGAATTGCGTTCATTGTCTAAATAATTACGATTTTAAAATGCAAGAACATCAAAAATAAAGTACAGGCTTATTTTTTTGCTATTCGACGACAGATGGCGATATACTACCCTGTAATATTC
>DWEJ01001811.1:0-12365 GCA_018245835.1 Mysoria sejanus stolli | reverse complement strand
GAGCTCCTGACTCGATCATCAATATATTGTTACAACCCCCACCACTCATCATTTTCATCGGAAGTTGTCACAAAAGACTGGCGGGGTCGAGTACTGTTACTATTTAAGAACAATCAAACTACCTTACATAAAATTATTACACTTGCGAACAGTTTAAAAATGCAACGTGTCAAAACAGTGTACCAATCTTGTATACATATAGTTGCCCTTCGTGTTCGTCGAGTCGATGGCTGAATCGAAAGTGATTAGACACAGTCGCCGCCCGGGGACGCTCCTTTCATGCACCCCTATCATAATGAAGAAGAAACACTTTCCTCTTTCATATTTATACATAATACTGAACTAGTGGCCCAATGAATAATTAGTGTATTAATAAATATATTCGCTTTATGATTCTTTTTAATTTGTAACCTGAAATCCGATGCTCTTCTTAACACTTAGACATTGCAATATTTATACGGCAGTGTAGTTGATATATTTTTAATATAATTTGTCATCAAGCCAAATGCTGTACGTGGTTGACAGAAAGCATTCCCTACAGTACTGACCTGCTTCTTATAACTTTTTCATTTTCTTCATTTATTATGAAGTTAAAGTATTACGCAGAAACGGTACTTAGGATAAACTTTCAAAGATTAAGGTATTGAATAAAACTAATTATTTTGTATAGGAACTTTTTTCAAACAGTACCTAATCTGTAATAATTGTAACTGATAAGTATAAATAACAAGCTTTTCATTTAAGTAATTATAAATAGGAAGCTTTTTATTATTTTTTTTTAAATTACGAATGAAACAATTCCAATACAAGTTGATGGGGAGTTTTTAAAAGTGTTTTCCTCGACTACGTCAATGCGAAACGCAACGAATAACCGAATTGACCCTCAAAACTTCGGCCAACTTTTGACATTTACCCCATTATAAACTGTCGAGGGATCTCGTCCCTAAATCTTGAATTAGCCACATTCTAATCTGTCCGGGAACAATTCCAATTACATTCTTGGTTCTCACAAACTCGCGAGATCGTGCGAGGCTTCTCTCAAGTTTGTTCCATCTTAAATTAATATTGGGGAATTTTATATGGATTATTTCGTTTTTACTACTTAACTTGACGCTGTTATAGAATAATCTTCTAAATTATCTTTGAAGCTTATTATTATATCATCATGTCAGGTCCCTTTCGGGTTAGATAGAGGGCACAGCATGCCAATTATCTATAATATTTATTTACAGACCTGCCGTGATACATGCACACCTAATCAGCAACGATTTAGGTCAATCAGATTTTTACGTCCTGTTAAAAATAGCTTAATAACTTTGAAGATTAGATTGAATACAACCTTTCAGATATTAATTTAATCGTCCGGACTGAAAGACACCTGAGATCAATCAATGTCAAGAAGTATTTCATTGCTGTCGGAGATTGGGTACAGAAATTAAGTTGCTGAAAGAAAATCATACCTTTAGTTAGTCTGTATAGGATCGTGTTGATTGATGCTGCAGTAGTTAAATAATGCCGACGTATTGACAATCGCCTTGATAATGCAAGTGTTTATCGTTTTAAGTATTAGCTAGACTTTGTCTCTACCAGATCTGATTATAAAAAATGATAAGTTGCAGGGATTTCTTACGTAATGTACAATTGTACGTTACGTAAGAAATCCCTGCAACTTATCATTTTATCATTTCATATTATACTTGGTTTAAGTACTTTCAGTTGAATTGTATCATTATAATTTCCGTTGGACCCTGCTGTATGAACAAAGAACATATATACATACATATATGTATGTCCATAAGCGACCCAAAAATTCAGCAAAATATTACCCGAAAGGGTCAACTTTTGTTTCACCCCCAATGTCAAAGTAAAAAATAGTTTCGGAAGTTTCAAATTACGTCGCGAGAGAATTCTAAAAATTGCGCTTCGAATGGTCGCGAGTGAAAACTTTGCTTCACAAAAACTATACAAGCGAAGTCGGCAACAATAAATTATTAACTAACATGCCGTCGAGCTTGTATTAAAAAAGAATGTATCTCGAAGCGGTCAATATAAATTTCTCCGTAATAACGCTCATGGTTCATATTACGCCAGGAAATATTTAGAGCACATTGCACTATAGAAATTTATAGAAAGAAGCAGTACATTATAAGAAATATAATTACAAGTACATTAATAACGCACGGGTTATTGCGTCGGAGGTTTTATTATAAATTGCACGTCGAGGCAGCTCAAAAGGTCAGCGTAAAAACTACATGTAAGAGTTTTTGCGCTGAAAGGCTGTGACGCTATAAAACCTAAATGAATAAAAGTCACAGCTTAATATAGTGGTGCAAGTTATATTAACTTGTAATAATTACGTAACATAATCAGAAATTTAAGCTTTTAGCCATATAATAAAGAACTTAGAAGGTAAACATATTCTTACGCAATATTTTTAATTTTTTTTTAATCACCCCAAACGTAGAATACCAGTGGATATTATTAGCAATAAGTCCTCCTATCATGCGCCATTCATGGTCTAACCATAGTGGATTATCATTATATTTATTCACTTCTGTCCACCGTTGAACCAGGCGCGCTTTTCGTCAGTAAGTAAAGTCGATCAAGCTATCTACTTGATCATCTTCATCATCATCATCATCATCAGCATCATCATCATTATCATCTTTATCATAATCTTCATCATCATAATTATCATCTTTATCATAATCTTCATCATCATCAGTATCATTTTTATCATAATCTTCATCACCATCATCATCATTATCATATTTATCATAATCTTCATCATCGTCATCATTATTATCATTATTATCTTTATCATAATCTTCATCATCATCATCATCTTTATCATCTTTATCATAATCTTCATCGTCATTATCATCATCATTATCATCTTTATCATAATCTTCATCACCATCATCATTATCATCATTATTATCATTAGCATTTTGTAGTCCGCTGGACAAAATCCTTCCCTAAGGGATTATTCCCATAATCCCCACGCTCAGCATGCAGGTTGATGATTAGTTACTATTATAATATTACTTGCTTGTAATAATACTTAATATTAATCTTGCTTACTATTAATATAAAAAAAACGTCACCTATTGCCTAACGAGCCTATTGCCATGCATCGAGCATTTATCGAGACTCCGAACCACTACTAGAAAATTTATGTAGTGTTCGACCCGGGAATCGAACCTGGGACCTCCCGATCGACAGTCGCACTTGCAACCAACACGACCAACGAGGCGGTCAAATATACAGTATTTAAGTAAAATAAAGATAGATACTAAAATTCTACACTGAATCTTCTAATAACACATTAAAATATATTCAATTGCATTTAAAATAAGTACGTACGCACGTTTTCGAAAATGGGGTCAACGCAACGAAATTACTTCGACTTAAGTAAATTATAGTCTGTTTGTTTTGCTTTTAACATATCTTTCGTAGCTCCAAGCACATGTTACAACAGGACCTAAAGCGGTAATCGACTACTATTGTTGCGAGCCCAACAGGCTGCGAGCGTTGACAACTTAATCATAGTAAATCATGTATTAAACAAGTAAATCCCACATGTGTGATAAAGGGCTTAATGTTCGCCGTCAGAACCGTGCTGGTATAGTTTTAATAAAACCGCAGGGAAGAAACTGTGTTAAATAAAGGGAAAAAGAAATTACGCGCAAACGACAAAGTTGTTTGTAGTTAAACGTTTGCGTTCGTACTCTGACTTTCAGGCGTGTTGTATCGGTATTCGTGAATAATAGTGATATCGTAATAACGAAATATGTAGACTGTCTGCTATTCCGCGATGTCGAACGGTTGTACTTTCGATGTTTCCAATACCGCGAGCTCTCACTGCGCTTAATGGTCTTCTGGACACATCGCATAATTTATTGTGATTTGTTTATGGAGAAGATTTTATTATAATACCTGGGCTGGCTATTATGAAATGTGTTATATTTGCTTAAATTTGCTGGTTTTTTATGTTATTTTGAATATTATTTTTGTTATTTTGAATATTATTTTTATGCTATTTTATTCATTACATTATGTAACTTTTTTTAGTAATGAATAAATTATTTAATTAAAATAAATGAAAAACAAATAAACGTATACAGGGTCATTTGACTGCGAGGTAAGTAGTTCAATTCAATTTATTTAAAATAATGAAGTTATGTTAAAAACGTTAGAATAAATAGGGGTTAATTAATTATGAAATAAATAATTTTGTTAAGAGAAACGAAGTGTTAACATAGCATTGTCCAGTATGTTTTAAAAATTAAATTAGCATTGGTCGATTTTAGATTAACAGAAAAATCAAGGCTTTGTTGGATAACTAAACAAATAACACAATTTCTTGGAAACAAACTGCACCTGTGTGTTCTAGATAAATCTGTAAGATCAGATCCTAAATCTAGGTATGTACGTGTTTTACACGTATTTTATCTGCAAGATGGCGTCTGGAGTTTCGAGATGGGAGATACTTTGCGCTGGCAACCCCATTCATCCGGCGTTACGGCTAGTGTGACCAGTTATTTCAAATTTCGCGGGACGTTCTTCATTAGAATCACTGGATGTCCTGACAAGGAATAATTGAATGGTAGGTACAGTTTGTGTGATATTATATTTCTATTCTGTATTTAAAACCGCAACAGCGTTGGATCCACTAAAAAACTCAAGAATAAATATTAGATTCTTGTGTTATATCCGGTTCCTGTATAAGTTCCTTTGTTTTATATTTGCAACAGACCATGAAAATCTATACCATCAGATTCTTACTAAATACAGAAAGTAATTTTACGACATATATAATTAATTCTATGTACTGCTTACGATGTAAATAATAATGCAAAGTAATAATCCCTATACAGACTAACTTGGGAAGGGTAGTTTTGTAACTTTTATTATAGTTTTATCCCGAAATTTCCACATAGCCTTAGGTGTCCCTATCCATGGCGTACGGCGCGGGACATATTGGCGATCGCTGCTACTTATGGCTCAGAAGCGGTTCCAGAATTTTATCAAATGGATTGAACCAGTTTGTTTGTGGAACTTATTTGTTATTGCTTAAACTTTATTAATAAAACTATTGAATTTTTCAGTATTATGTCGAAGGAAATAAAATTATAACGAACGTATTAATACGTCTCACAAAACGAAAGTTTTGATTTTGAAATTTTAGCAAACACTTAGTTTTCTCGTATCGAGCCTTAATTCCTTCATGTACCGGACAGTTAAAATATTCCTGGTAAAAGGCAGAAATCGGTAACATAATATTATGTAGATTGGAAAAATATACTTCAATAATCTGACTATATCATTTAATACTAGGTTATAAAAATATACATTTTTTTTATTTTCAAAGAACTTGCCAAGCGAACTCACTTACTCGTACTTTTTTTAAAATACAAAAATAATTATAAAAATGACGCAGGGGACACCCGGATTTGAACCGGGGACCTATCGATCTGCAGTCGATTGCTCTGCCCCTGAGCTATATCCCCGATACAATTATTGGTGAAAATAGCGTTTACAATTGAGGCTGCTAGAACAAGACTCGCCTAACTGCATTTTAGCCATTTTTGGCATATTTGCATTTTCGTAATTTTAGAGCGTCCTAAAGATGAAAATTATGTAAACAGTTCTAGGCCTCGGCAGGCATTCTGTTTAAGTTGGAGGCACGTGATAAGATTCAAATCACAAGATTTTAGGCGCATAAAATTGTAATGTACAGCCCTGGGCTAATAAGTGTATATAACTGTATCTTACTCTATTCTTGTTACATAATATATAATTTTTTGGGTTCTTTTTATCATTATCATTAGCCTGTCTCAGTCTATTGCTGAACGTTAATCTCTTCTAAAAATGATGGTTTTTATCCGCAATTTGGCATATGAGATCGATCGCGAGGATTGCGGAGCACAGCATCAGGCACCGCCTATGCTCCTGGTCATGGGCGGCCAAGACTTTAGCCGTGTCCAGGTAGACTGTTCGGCAGCCGGAGTGATTACTTTCGTGCTTTGTGTAGCAGGGAGTATCACGATACGTGCAGGTAAGGTTGATTTGGGCTCCGAAAGTAGTTTGGAACCAATTATACCCCATTACATTTCTTGCATGGTGCAGGTCTGACGATGACGTATGCTTAATGAGGATAACAAATAAACGTAACTTCCCGGACGGCTGGACGCCTTCGCTTCTAAGAAGCAAAGAGATCTTCAAATTATAGGTGAAGATAATTTTTAACAATTTATACAGATCTGTTTAATCGAATTTGTTTTAGAACACAACTTTGTGATCTAAAAAAAGTCAGCTGTGACTCAATAATTGCAAGCATGTAATGAAAACTAAAGAATAAGCTTGTGGAGGAAAAAGGAAGGTCTCCCGCCAGGCAAGTCACTGTCTGGGGACCGCGGTCCTTATGTTAACTTTGGATCATTTGTATATATACTGTGATTCTTCGGAACTTCGATAGCGCGTTTGATGATGCCCCTTCTGATTGGCCAGTCTTCAGAATGACGTAGTCTTGTTTACAATACTTGGTGCTTCTGGTGTTATGCGTGTTCAGCATTTCATGTAAGGCGCGTGCTCTTATTATTGTAGGTATCGCGCCGCTACAAGCTCATATCAGGGATAAATGAAGTTACAAAGATGTGTTAGTATCGTGTCTGTAATACCCGTAGAGGTAGGCAGGGGAGTTTTACCAGTTATCTTTACGTCTCACCATGGAATTAGTAGTAGTCAGTCTATTAGTCCATTCGCCGGCAACCTATCCAGATTAGTATCTGGATATATTTCCGGATAAGTTTGGTAGCCACTATTAGAAAATCTAAATGAAAAAAAACAAATAGTGCCCGACCCGGGATTTGATACCAGGACCTCTCGCTCGGCTGTCGCGTTTGCTAACGACACGGCCACCGAGGCGGTCTTAGTACCTACTATGTCAAAGATATATGAATCATTTTGGATTTACTGGTCCGTTTACCATTCGTCTCGGTCAAGAACGTTTCAAAAACGACGAACACAGAAACAGTGTGTACAGTCTTAGATCCTTTAACGATGAATTCCGAAAGCGTAAAATGAGACCCCGTATTTTCTTTTCATGCTTCGAAGCTTTCCCTGTAAAGATCCGACGCTAATTTTTCTTTTATAAAAAGGAAAATTGCTACTTTATGACTTCGTATTAAACATAATAATCGAACGCAGCACGAAGCTTGGTATTATCATGTTTGCTCTATGAACCCTTTGAACCCTTAATGATTAATTATGACATAATTAGGACGATAAATTTATAAAAAAATACAGTTTACTTTTTTCGTTATGTTTACGATAGTCGAATTAATGTTTGTCCGTTTCCACAAAACAACGGTAAATTCGTAATAATATCAGCTCCGTATTCGAGTGACATTAAACGAACGCGAAAATAACTTCGCCAAATGAAAATACATTTTGTGAAGCATGGATTTTGTATATTCAAAAGACTTAGATTTATACGCTCCGCTTAATTATATACTATTTTTCATCTGCGGCATTATAATATAGTAAACAGTAGTTAAAATTAAGAATGTTTTATCTGTGTACATCAAAAACCTAAAATGTTTGCTATTTCGCTTCGAGCTATGGGTTCGTTATTTAGAAATTTTACGAGTAATGTACAAGTTGACTGCCTCGTTGGTCGTATTGGTTGCAAGTGCGACTGTCGATCGGGAGGTCCCGAGTTCAATTCCCGGGTCGAACGCTACAAAATTTTCTAATTAGAAATATTTCTACTAGAAAATCTAAATTAGAATTATAGCAGTGGTTCGGAGTCTGGATATGTGCCCAATGCATGGCAATAGGCTCACCACCTATTTCATATTAACCGGTGAAACGTGGGAGTATTCTGCACTCCTTTGCCTACCTCTTCGGGGCTTACAGGCGTGAATTTACGTTTCTTACGAGTAATGTTTAAAATAATGACAGTAATTTGAAAATTTTCGATACATTATAACAACAACAATAATAATAATTTAATGGTATAGAAGAACACAATACATTTAATTACTGTAATACATGGTTTTCACGCTTGGATTCCCTGTGTGGTGAGCCGCTGTTTTTTAACATGTTTCTTATTGTTTCATTGTTATACCAATACTTAATATCAGTGAATAGACAATTTTTAACCTCTGTTAGGCGGCGTATGTCTAGCAGTGGACTAACACAGACTAAGGATGGTGATTATGAGACTTGGCTGTTGGACAAAACACACCATAGAACATAATATGGTTACGTGTATTTACTTGAGCACCTGGTTTCAACTGTAGTGAACATTTATGAGGCACTAGTGACTGCCCGTAACAATTTGACCATAAACCCTTTGTTAACATGTTGAGTCGGGAGTTTGATGCAAGCTTAGAGCAGTACGTTTCGCCAACAATAATATAATTTATGGAGATTGTGGCATGCGGATTTGTCAATCTAAATTTATTTCGATTATATGAAATAATAAATCTTCTCTCCTCTAATACATTTTTATTTATTTGCACTTCATTGTACGAGTACAACCTAAAACTAGATAGATTACGTGTTAATGGGCGAGCTTAATACTAAGTGGTATTTTTTTTCTCTCTCTCTCTCTCTCTTACTCTCTCTAATACTCACTCGCATTCACATTTGGTGATGGCGAGACATCAGTGGTAGGAGGTAATAACAAAAAAACAAGTTTTTAAATTTGTTTTGTTTAGTACCAAATAAACAAACGTTTAAATGAATTGTTATTTATTAATACAATAAATGTTCTATTGCGACAAAGTTGTGATAACTTTTCATTCCGAACGCTATGTCTGACAATGTAGGTATATCATATTCACATAGACGTAAAATAATTTAATGATACTAGACTTCATCTGTGCAAGGTATTGGAATATAAAAACAGTTACGTAGACTTTACGTCGAGTTGCCATCGTCAATCTGTTTCCATCACAATATGGTAACAAAACCACCTACTTCCTGTGCGAACCACAATCTGTGTGGACTGAAATATAGCGTACAGGCCGCTACACACGAGCGATTGTGATGTACTATGTACAACGTTCTATTTATTGCTTAACATAGTTCTGTGTACGTTAGGCTCGGAGTTCAGTGTATATTTACCTGAGGTTGGCGTTTATTCGTCTTAGCACATAATGCGTACTGTTTAATATACTGACAGATGTAGTGGTATTAACTGAAGAGGGCTAATTGCTATGAACTTATTTCATAGAACGATATGGTATTCTAGACGTTCGAATTTCGTTCTCAGTAGTATTAAAAATCATAAGCAATCTTACATAATCTCTGATGTGAGATCTGTGTACTGTATGATCAAATACATACGTACCTCGATGATGGAGTGGTTGTAAGCGCAGCTGCTATTCGAGAGATTTTGCGTTAGATTCCCTGCTCTGGTGTATGACGGGTGTAAGGCTTGCCTATTATTTTATCATCATCATCAGCCTATTACAGTCAATTGTTGGAAATACGCCACTGCTGAGACCCTCTTGTCCACAAATTAATTCTTGATGTCATTTTATCTTTTACGTATTGAGTAGACTGTATTGAGTATTTAACAAAAGCATAGCTTGCAAACTAAATTTATTTCTATAAAAAACAAAGAACAATAAAAACTGATTCTAACAACAAATTATTTTATATGCTTATTTATTTTATGAGAATTGTTGACAATGCATATATGTAGCAGACGATGTATGTAGCAGATCAAAGACTGATCGTAATCCTGACACGATTGACGAATGCAAGCGAACCTTCAACATGTTATGGTTGTGTTGTTATGTTCCAATATCCAACTTGTGACAGTCGTTAAAATTAGTCTAGCATCCTAAAGGCCTTTTATTACCAGTCAACCTCCCAATTACCCTCTAACTAAGCCTATCAGTTTCCGGGGGAACTATGAAAAAGTGAATTAATAAGTAAAAACAAAGGGTTAGCCCGATGCAGGATTATAATAAAGCTACAGTCATAAACCATGAAATATTCTAACTGCTTTTATAAAAGTAGTCAAAACACATAATATTTTTGTTAGCGTACAATACAATTTAACAGAATACAATTTACTGTGGCCTGTCCACATCGTATAAAAGATGTTATGAGAATATAGCAAAATAAATTATTTAGAACAACATTACATGGACGGGCGCGTAATATTTATTGTAATAATATGTCACTACTTTAATATAATGAGGTTAAAGCTGAAATCTATGTATGCAACGTTACATAATATAAGTAAATATCACAGAAACTCAAACACAGAATCTCAAATCTTAGTTTTGTATAAGTACAGTCGCGGTGAACGAGTTATTACTTCAATGTATAAGATTCAAAAGCGCCGGTATGCAGCGACCCATTTCGAGTTGATAAAGTAACTATTCCCCCTTTGCATTTCGGCGTCACGTTTTTTAAATCATCGCAGCGCGCACCCCGCATATGAATTGTGTGTTTGACTGTACGCTGGCGCGCAGTGTATTAAACAAAATTTAGTTTCCAATGTATATACGTACGTGTTTCGTTTACTCTGCAAGGTTTTCGTTTGGATTCTTGGCGAAGGTGATTTCAAGGTACCTTGTAATAAGCGTCGTTGATATCTTAAATATGTATAGTATCAAATCTAAATAAGATGTATATGAAGACGGTATATAAATGATACTATTATCTTCCAGCTGTATATGAAATAATGAATGGTATGTACTCATATGAAATGTTCTATTCTTAAAGCACGTGAAATCATTGTATGAAGAATATAGCCTAAGGTGTCCCTTAAGCTATATTCTTAAACATTGGTATATTAATTGCAACAAACAAATGTTGCCAGCCATTTGGATAATAACAACGATGTAATGAATGGAGGTGTTATTTTAAAACACTCTATTTTGTTGACCATTACAATATAATAACAATAATTATAACTATCAATATATATATAACAGTAATTATAACAATACAGTTAAAGTGCATTATACAATTATTCAGGAGCTCATTTTTTTAAACTTAACATCATGTCTGAAATCCCCAAAGAGATAGGCAGTAAAGTGTAGTACATAGCGATGATTCACTATTTTTTAAATAAAATTTTAACAATATAATTTAAAATTATACCTAATTTTAATTTAAGTAATGTACTGTATATATGAGTATAAATTTTAAATTGTTCATATCATAGCAATAACGTGAATAGAAAAATGACATTTACTTTAAATCCGCGAAACGAGCGACACAGTACATTTCTTTTATGTTTTTATTAAACCGAAGTACATTTTTGGCATACAAATACTGTTTTCAACTGCTCACTAAGTGCACAGGATAATAAACTGATAACATATTTCATTTTATAGTATTATAGTGTACGTGTATTGATTGGGTAAAAAATATTTTGATATTTTAATACTGAATAGTCAAGGCTTTTAAAGGGAATACACAAAGAAATGTTTGTTTAATATTGAATTATTCTTTTCATTAATATGTTACGGGTAAATGTCTTGTTGAACAAGTACAATGAATTATTTTAAAATGTATTAAAACTTAGGTGTACCAATAAAATATAATATATATTAAGTTTAAGCATTTTTATTTTAGCTAGAATTGTGCAACAATTAATAATTTAAGGAGTGCTACGACCGGCCTTCACAAAGTATCCACAAAGAGTAGACAGTGTGTTTGAAGAATTAGTGAACAAACGTCTATTGTGCCAAGCGTCGCGTATGGGGTCAGTTGTTAGTGACCTTGGCTGAACAACTGACGCTTGTTAGTTAGATTTCTATCCTGAAAATATGTGTCATTAGCAAGGTGATTTGTTAAGTGTCTGTGTATATTTCGAAACGAATTGCGGCACGTTGGTAGTGCCAACATGTTATTATTATTACAATAATTGAATAATTTTAAACATCATAACCTTTTCAATGCTTTCTATTTGTTTTAAAAATAACACAAGATACGACGATCCTTGCAATAAACTGTTTGTATTTCAAAAGGTTTGCTGCACGCAAAGGATAAGATTCCTTGTTATTTTTTACGTTCTTTGTTAAATTATAACAAGATCAAATAAACGTTGAACCGCAAACAATAGCTGCTAAGGTGATCCATTGGCGAGACATTCAGCATATTTTAATTATATTACTGATTTGTTCTGGTACTTTTAGTTGCTTGATTTTCTTCCCATTACATTCATTGGTAATACAAAAGGTTTAACAATTTGACATATAAGTTATATATTTCGTCGCAGTCGTAAAACAACGACGGATTTATTTTATTTCAGAAAAATCTTTCTTGGCGTATTTTTACTTGAAATACTTAATTTACTCAACTTTATTGTAAAACAAAAACGTTAT